>JAMXBD010004339.1:0-68871 GCA_024138025.1 Combretum micranthum | reverse complement strand
ATAAATGGCTCTTATTTTTTATTTTTTTTAATGTGAAGCGATTCGATTCGGGTTCAAACGGTTTGGTTCAATTCGGTTTGACCCCTTGAACCAAACTATAACCATTTAGACTCTTCCTGAACTGAACCGAAATATAAAAGAACCTCATGTTCGGATCGATTTGATTTGGTTTTCGATTCGATTTAGTTCGAGTCGGTACAATGAACAGCCCTAATTATTAGTTTAGTTAGCAAATTAGAATAATATGATCATCCTAATAATATAGGTTAGATAGATGTAGTAAAGGGAAATATTAGTATTTGCTCATAATCCTTGAGGAGAACACCCAAGATTAATTTTATACTACAAGATAGGTGCATTTGCCTTTACTAGATCGTAAGATTACAATGGGTTTTTTTATTATTTATTCTTGATACGATCTGTGTACATCAGTATGATATTAATTAAATAATATAGGCCAAAATCATATCAAAAAAATTAATTATAATTTTAGTAAAATAAAGTAAACGCATCGTAAACCCTAAAATTCGCTTTAGAACCAAAATCTTAAACCATATCAGATCAGACCAAAACCTTAGAAAATCTTAGATCAAATCAAATAAATCTTATAACCCTAGAATATCATATGAATTAAATTAAACCTGGATCCCCAAAATTTGGAACCCTAGAAACCCTGAACGAGATAAAATAAAGATCCAACAACCCTAAGATATTAAATAAATTAGATAAAGCCAAAAACTCTAAAGGTAAATTGTTTAATAAAAACATATCACCATCAAAATGACCCAATAACTTAATTGGTTTGAAAACCTCACATAAACAATTCGTTTATCTGATCACTAATACTCAAATCAAGATGATATAATTAAATAATATTCAATAATAAAATAATAAATAATTTCCTATATTTGAAAACCCCTAGAATATTACAGTAATCTTATAGATAAAACCTTGGAGTTGATAACAAAACTGGAATCCTAAAGTCAAACCGAGTCAATCTTAAACCATAGAAACTCTAGACTCAATCAGGCAAGTTTCTAAAACCCTAAAACGTGGAATAAATTATAAAAAAAGTGAGATAAACTTGAATTGTGAACCGAATATATAGTAAATGCCCTAAAATGATCAGATTTGCCAAAACTTTGATAATTCGAGCCTTTACAAGATCAGTTTTCAATCCAAACATTGACATATAAAACAAGATAAAGTATATCGACAAACAATTTACGCTAAAATAATATTAAAATATTCATAAAATATCAGATAAAATTTTATCAGCACATAAACACGCTAGTTATAGCCTTTTATCAGCGTATTTTTTTCTTTACTAGCAATTTAATTATCTTATTTACTCTTCATTACAATTCACTACTATTCATCTTACTCTACTTTATCTTACACTTATTCTTACAACTCTTATACTACCCATAACTTTTCTTATACACATCTAATCTATTCTACTTTGTACTTTATTTTTCACACAACTGCTTCTTTACTCTCTCTCTCTCTCTCTCTCCCTCCCCCTTCCCCCCCCCCCCCTAAAGCAGCTCCCCCTTTTCCTTCTCTCTAATTTTTTCATTTTCTTTTCATACTTTAATTCATATAATTCTTCTCTACAAATACTACTACATCTCCCCTCATTTTCACACTTTTCATTCACATTAACAAGACTCTTGCAAATTTTTCTCTCAAACTTTCTTCACCACATCTCTCCCTCCCCTCTTTGTTGGGACTCCCCTCCTTGTTTTGCCTTCCATTTTTCTTCATCCACAACTTAGGCAAATACTCTACACACTTACCATATATTATTATATGTAACATATGTGTATGTTGCTGTTAAAATGTTTCTAAAATAATTCCAAATATGCTTCATGCTAGGAATGGAAATATGAAAGACAACGTACAATTCATGTTATGATCATGTTGTTTTTTACTAATCTAACCTCTCTATGTGTTTATGTATGTATATGTAGTATGCATATTTTTAGAGCCTAAATGTTCACTAATCTAACTCTTTTATTTCATGCTTATTATTTCATACCTTATTTATTTAATGCTCTTCTAAGACTAGTCAACTTCTAGTTTTAGACTTATCTATTTTTAAGTTTGAAAGAGACCAGAGTAATTTAAGTCTTGGGAAGCCTTAACATGAATCTAAGACTCACATACTTACTTCTTATCAATATTGCTTTTATTTATGAGACTGCAAATATTTTGAGTCTCAGGAAGCCTTGATGAAATATAAGACTTCTAGATTTCATTTCATTATGCTTGTTTATTTTATTTCATATGGTGACTGGATTATTTTTTGTCCCAAGAGTTATGATTACAAGCTAAGATTCTCATGCTTTCGTTTTAATACATTTATGTTATTGATTTTCTATATTCTTGGTATAATTCCATGCTATTAATTTTGTTATTATTATTTTAAGTTCATACACATATATGATCATAGATGATATTGCTACTATGCTAAAATAGATTTTCCCAAGAGCATGAATGTTGATAATTGTTTATTATGCAAAATATTTTCCAAAAATTTTATCTCCAATACTTGAGAAATTCTTGCATTAGGAATAAAGAATTAGAAAGAAATACTCAACTATATTTTTCAAAATGCTAAAATGAATTCATCCAAAAAATAAATGATGACAATGCTTTGTTATGTGAAATTTTCTAGAAAACTTATTTACAATACATGTACAAACTTTTCCATTAAAAATAAAAAATTCTAGAGCAAATCATTTACCTAAGTTTTTCTTAAAAACCAAACTCAAGAAAAATTCAAGGGAAATACAACTTAAAGTATTATGTCACAAATAAGTAAAATCCATGTCTTGTAAAATAAATTATTAAATGAAGTTTTTGAAATAAATATAAGACTTCAAGGTTTCAAAGTATATATTTAATCATGATTTTTGTTGAGTCTCATGTTTACAAAATTTAAGATAAAGAATTTTATTACAAGTCCAAAAGTGATTTTTCATAAAACTCAACATTGCTACTTTCCATGAAGATTGTTTTAATAAAAGTTCCATTTTGAGTAATATCACTAGGTTCATACATGTAACATGAGCCATTATTATTTCTATAGGATTTCTAAAGATGGAAATATTTTATGCTTACCTTAGAAGGTCCAAATGAAGTAAAACTTTGAAAATTAAAAAGAATCAAGGTTTAGAACAGTCTGGACGCAATCTGTACCATCCTATTCCGAAACCTAAATGACCTTATAATACAAATAACCTTAGAAATGGATAGAGCATCTAAAGTAGGTAGAAAACAACTATCTTTATGCAAAATTCCAAGTTAAAATGAACAAATCTTTGTCATTTTGAGTTGAAACTTTCATAACCAGGAAATATGACACAAATAGAGTTAATAGGGTTAGAAATTTAAGTAAAACATATATGAAATACTCATTCTAGGTATTTCTTTTGTATAAGTAATGAGGATTTTGAAGCCCCCTTTCCCAAAGATCATTTCGATTATTGGGTAGATTGTACTATAGACGAGTGAGTCTTTCCTCATAATTTCGTTACCTTATATGTGCTTGTAACTAGTTATACTAGTTTGATAAGAAAAAGATAAAATGGATATATATGGAGATTCATAGGTTATGTATGTGATTCTATACTTATATGATAAAGTGAAAGTTAAGCATATCATGACCTCAAATTGTTTGTTTAAATGCTTTAACTACTCATGTGCATGGTTGCTTGGTGTTTGCCAAATTCTTTAGTCACCCCCTAGTGAACCTTAATAAAGGTTTGACTTATGAAAAAAATGTTCACGCATTATATTCATCAAGTCATATTTCTTTTTGCTACTACTCCCACGCGTAGGACCAAAGACTAGTAGTGATGGCTGGTAGGAGTCAAAAAAATTACCAAAAATGATGGTCGTATGAGCCTGAGGTTAGTAAGAGCCAGAAATTCTACTAAAAATTCAATGACATGGAGGAGCCTGAAAGTCTACGAACATTTTGTGGTCATATAAGCCTATAACAACTCCTTAGCTCTTGAAACAGAGGGCATAAATCCATTCTATATATGGTTTTCAAATAACCATATATACTTGTGTGCTCAAGTGTTTTTTGTATAGCATGCATAGCATATGCTTGAAAATAACATAACTTACTTATTTGGTTGTTATGGTACGATTGAGGAAACATCTCACTAAGATGGATGTAATTTACCACCCAATAGTTTTTTTTTTTGTTTTGTAGGAAAAATCAAACGTTGAGATTGGGATAAGATTTGAGTGCAAAGCGTGCTAGAGATTAAGCCAAGATGGTTGGAGGACTTGGAAGCTTATAGACTAGATATAGTTAAGAGAAATATATAAAACATTATTTTTTTTCCTAAACTTCCTTCTCCCTTTAGAAATTCCTACGTGGTTAGAAGATAGACTCAAAATCATCTTGTCTTACCTTTTGATAGGGTATCTAATTCTCTGCGATCCTTATGATTTATGGAGTTATTGGTATCCAAACTATTTTTTTCAGTAAATGTATATATTTATAATACATAGAGAGAATAATAAATTAGAATATGGCAAACTCTAATTTGCCAGGTAATTCTCATATTATGAGTGCACACATGATATGATGATTTTAGAGCAATCTTACTAGGCCCTCTATTAAGGTCATCACAGAATATTAGTCATATAGGTAACTTTAGTAGTGATTCACAGTGCATAAGCATGATTAAAGAATTGAATTTAATTTGACTGCATTTAAAGTACGTAATATTAATATCTTAATTATTTAGGTTAGGTAACTAGTAAAGAGACAATTACTAGTAATTGTACTAGTCTTCCTCTGGGATTGAAACTTTATACCTTGTACTACAATAATACAGTTAGTATGCTTGCCTCATCCCAAAAGTATAATCACAGCTAATGGCTCTTAGGGTCGTCTAGGCCATATAGCTCATTGAAGGTTTTACCAAATCTTTTGGACTAATGGATAACTAGGCATCCTAGGTTATCCTAGGTCAATAACCTTCTAAGGGAACAAACAACGAACTCTTAAGTCAATGAGTCCCTTCATTTGACTGCAGTACGTTCAAATGCAGTCTCTATTACATATAGAGCTGCAAACGAGCTGAGCTATTCGCGAGCTACTCGAGCTCGGTTCGTTTCAGGCCTGGCTCGACTCGGTTCGTTTAGCTAAACGAGCCGAGCTCGAGCTTCATCTCAGGCTCGTTTAGCTAAACGAGCCGAGCTCGAGCTTCATCTCAGGCTCGTTTAGCTAAACAAGCCGAGTATGAGCTTGTCCTCAAGCTCGCGAGCCGGCTAGCGAACATGCTCGTTATGGACTCGAGAACAAAGCTCGTGAACAGGCTCGTTAAGGGCTTGTGAGCCAAGCTCGTAAACGGGCTCGTTTAATATATATAATATTGATATTATATTGTTAATATAATATTATGAATATATATTAATGTAATATTATATAAAATTATTTATATTAATTTAATATTATAAATATAATTAAAAAATAATTATACAAGTTAAATGAGACGAGCTCAAGCTCGTTTAACAAAACAAGCCCAAGCTTGAGCTCGGCTCATTTAAGGCTCGTTTAGCTAAACAAGCCTAAACGAGCGGAGCTCAAGCTTGAAAGAGCTTAACGGCTCGGGCCCAAGCCTACATATTCCAGACTCGTTAAAAGCCCAGCTCGACTCGAGCCCATTAAAAAATAAATGAGCCGAGCCCAAGCCTGCAAAAGCCCGACTCGGCCTGGCTCGTTTGCACCCCTAATTACATATACTGATTACTTAACAAAATCCTTGTTCACGAAATAATACCCTTAATCATGTATGCTTTTCTTAATAAAAACAAAAATTGGCATTTTGGAAATAGGACCTTAAGGTACACTATCCAAAGACAAGCTTTTGAAAATATGACCTACAGTTTTTTTGTGCCATGCCGTAAATAAAATGAAGTAATCATCCAGAAACATTGTAAGAAAACAAAGAATATATTTAGTAAAATTAAACCATGATACAACAAATAAACCAAGCAACTATCCTTATGATCCATTCACATTAAGCTTGCACTCAACTATCATGTTTTTATTGACAAGTTTTGTCTTTAAGAAAAATCATAGCCATAGTACTCACTATATTAACCATTATTACAATAAACCATCAGATCAACAAATTGTTAAATCATGCAATTCACATAGGTATATTTGTCATGATTCACAAATAACAAGCAAATCATTATGCAATTACACAGTCACTAAACAACACAAACCAAGCACAAACTACTATTGCACATCATCATTCAACAAGTATGCATCCTATCAAGACATAAGTCACAAATCAACGAACTACTGGGGATACATAGAAACTCATGAGTGGCTATACTCTTCAATGACTACCATACTATACGAAGTCCAAGAAACTTGAAGTTAGGGTCAAATTACTCATATATCTTATACCATATTTATTCTAAACTTCATTAATTCATTGAGTCATGTGAATAAATTTGAAATTGCAATGACTCTCATATAACTAGGAAATGGTGACTCGAACCGCAACCGCCACACGTAACACATAATCTAAAATCACTTTGTATCTTATTTGTATTTTTTTTTATAATATTACAATTGTTATTTCAAGAACTAGTTAAATATGACAAGAGTATCGAAACAAATATCTATGAAATTAGTGAGATGAACTTTTTTTCTAGTCTTGGTTTTCCCCCATGACACAACGTAAAGCGTTCAAAGATCAAAATTTAAAATAACAATGCAAACTTTATGAAAGAATATCTCAATAAGAAATTTCAAATATCAAAAGTTAATAATAATCTGTACAAGTGGTTGCAATGCCATTTATATGGCTTGAATATGATCTTTAAGTCCCCTAAAATAAATGAAACGGAAACGGTAAAATAAATGAAACAGAAATGTCAAAATAAATGAAACCGAAACGGTAAAATAAATGTAACAGAAACGTCAAAATAAATTAAATCGACAAGCCGGTCCATCTCCTACAGCTTGGTCTTCCTCCATTGCTTCTTCGATAACTCCAAGCCATCCAAGTACTTGTTCGCAATCCCGTCCACATCAATCTCCTCCACTTGAACAAGACTCGTCCTCGAGTCGTTGGATAGGTCTAGATAGAGAACATCTCCAAAATCATGAAACTTTGATAAATTTCTTTGGTTTAAGCTTGTTGTAGGTTCCTACAAGAAATTTCTCCTTGCGCAAGAAAACCATAACCTGATCACCTTCTTAAAATATTTCACGCCTTCGATGTTTATTAGCAGCTTGCTTATAGCGTTGATTGGCTTCTTCTAACCTTTGCTTTACCTCTTTCTGATCATCTACCACTTGCTTCGCCATATGCTTTGCTGGAATATTTATACTCTCTCCTTTAGCAATATAAGTTAATCAAGAGTATGTTGTGGTACCTTAGTGTAGACAACTGAAAACGGAGATCTTCTTGTAGCACTGTGAACAGCACTATCATAGGCAAACTCAACCTGAAGATGGATGATGTCCCATTGCTTCGGTTTATCAACACAAAGACTGCGAACCAGAGTTCCTAAAGTTCGATTGACCGCTTCCATCTCACCATCAATTTGTGGATGAGCTGTGCTGTTAAATTGTAAAGATGAATCAAATAGCTTCCACAATGTTCTCCAAAAATGACTCGGAAATTTGCTATCCCAATCTGAAGTGATGGTATTGGGAACTCCATGTAAACAAACGATTTCCTTGAAGAACAATCTATCCACACCAACCGCATTAGTAGTTTTTCTGCAAGGAATGAAGTGTGACATTCTGGTAAACTGGTCAACAATTACAAAAACAAAATCGAATCCCCTCTGTATATGCGGCAATCCTAGCACAAAATCCATGGACAAATCTTCCCAAATGTGTTCAGGCGCTGATAAAGGCATGTATGGACCAATATTTTTGGAATGCCCCTTTGATCTCTGACAAATATAATACTTCTCTACAAATCTGCTCACATCTCGTCTGAGTTGTGGCCAATAAAACCTCCCCTCACTGCTGCCGAAGTTTTATCATGCCATAAATGACCAAACCATCTACCCCCATGAAAATCACTAATCACCTTCTCTCTTAATGAAGTTCTTGGTAGACATAATTGATTCTCATGCATCAAATATCCATCAGATAAATAAAAACCAGAAACAGAATGATTATTTGATACTTTGTGCCATATGTCAGAAAAATCCTCATCTTTGGCATATTCATCTTTAGCTGCTCAAACCCCAAAATATCCCAACTCAAAGTCATCAACAAAGAAGCTCGCCTGCTTAAAGTATCTGTAACTTTATTCTGAGCTCCAGGTTTGTGTCTTAATTTGAATGGAAACTTCTATAGAAGTTGACACCATCTCGCATGCATGTTAGTATTTATCCTCTATTGACTATTCAGATACTTTAGAGCTTCATGATCTAAAATAACACAAATTCCTTGCCAATCAAGTAATGCTCCTAGGTTTTCAGAGCATACACTACAGAATAAAACTCTTTATCATAAGGGCTCCATTTTCATCTTGCATCACTAAGTTTCTCACTAAAAAATGCAATTGGCCTCTTCGCCTGAGATAGAACCGCTCCTATGCCCACTCCACTAGCATCACAATCCACTTCAAACAACATCTCATAGTCTGAGAGAGCAAGTATTGGTGTTGTACTCAATTTTTCTTTTAAGATCGCAAAACTAGAAGCTGCTTCTTCAGTCCACAGGAACTTCCCTTTCTTCAGACACTCTATCATAGGTGCAGCAATAGTGCTAAAATTCTTGATAAACCTACAATAGAAAGTCATTAAGCCATGAAAGCTTCGTAACTCAAAGACATTTTTAGGAGTAGGCCACTCTCTAATTGCCTGCACCTTTGTTTCATCAACCCGGACACCATCAGTCGAAAAACGTAACCCAGAAAAAGCAACTTGTTTGTCATGAAACTATACTTCTTAAGATTAATATACAATTTCTTCTCCCGTAAGGCTATCAATACACTCTTCAAATGCAACAAGTGTTCATCTTCACTTGTGCTATAGATCAAAATATCATCAAAATACACCATTACAAATTTACCCATAAAAGGTTTTAATACCTGGTGCATTAGCCGCATGAACATGCTGGGAGTATTGGATAACCCGAATGGCATGACTAACCACTCATATAAACCCTCCTTCATCTTAAAGGCAGTCTTCCATTCGTCACCAGGCTAGATTCTAATTTAATGGTATCCATTCTTCATATCTATTTTGGAAAACCATTTAGCCCCATGTAGCCTATCAAGCGTGTCATCCAATCGTGGTATTGGAAATTTGTATCCCACAGTTATCCTGTTTATAGCCCTGCTATCCACATACATTCTCCAACTCTCATCTTTCTTGGGTATCAACAAAGCAAGCACTGCACATGGGCTCAAACTCTCTTGGATCAAACCCTTTTTCAATAACTCTTCAACCTTCTTTAAGAATCTCACTCTCTTTCGGGTTCATCCAGTAATGTGGAAGATTAGGAAGGTTGGCTCCAAGAATAAGGCCTATTTGGTGCTGAATGTCCCCCATGGTGGCAGCCCAGCTGGTATGTCATCTGGCATCAATTCCTTGAATTCCTGTAGCAAAGGGCAAATTAATTCAGGTTGCTCCTCCACCTGCAACTCAACATCATTCATTAGAACCTGTTTCACAATTAAGGCATGCACTTGCCTAGTTTCTTTCATCACAGCCCCAAAATCCTTCACTACAACAAAAACATACTCCTATCTGGTAAAGAAGTCTTGTCTTTCAGTGGTAGCAAAATATATTTCACTCTTCCCTTTCTAATTTATACACATTACTCTTTCTTGAATGTTGTGCATCAACATCATATTGCCAAGGCCTACCAAACAGGAGGTGGCACACATCCATATCAACTATATCACAATACACAACATCATTATACTTACCTATGGAGAATGGAACCTTGCAGCGTTCCGTCACTTCAATTTTTCCATCGGCTAATTTAATTCATCCCAAAGTATAGGGATTTGGGTATTTCTCCACAGGCAATCTCAATTTTTGAACTGTCTTCTTTCCTATTATATTTTCACAACTACTGCTATTAACAATCACACCAAACACCTTACCATCGATGGTACATCTAGTTCTAAACAATTGGTGGCGTTGGGTATGATCTTCAGACTTTGGTGTCAGCATCAACCTTTGAACAACATACACTCCTCTTCTTCTTCATCATATTCCTCCTCCTCATCTCCATCGACTTGACAACAAATGCCTTCATCACCTCTTTTTTTTCTACAATATTAACGGTCTTCCTCTTAGGACATTCATTATCTATGCCCTGTTAACCACAACGAAAGCACTTCCCAACATCGGTTTCGCATAAGGATTATCCATCTTCTTGCCCTCTTTATCCTGTCCTCATTCATAGGATGTTTTCCTGTAACTTTATTCTCTGGGGATTTGTTCTTTATATTGAATCCACGTTTGGTCCTCTACCTCTTTGCCCTTGTCCTTTGACCATGTAGTAGACCTATATCCACCATAATTTCTATTTCCATGCTCTTACACATCAATTCAACCCTCAGTGCCAGATTCTTCACCTCACTCAAGGTGCGAATTACCTGGACCCCAATTCTATCCCACAAGGCTGGTTTCAATCCTTCCAAATATCGAGCCACCTACTGACCTTTAGATTCTATAAGATTATTTATTTCTGCTAACCTCATAAATTCAGCAATAGACTCATAGACAAATTTATTTCCATGCTGGCATCTCTGATACTTTTGAAACAAAATTTGCTCATAATTAGACGGTAGGAATTTTGATTTCATTAAATACTTCATCCGGTACAAAGTGCGAACCAAACCGTTTCCTTTTTTCTCACTATATTGAATCCGCTCCCACCATGCAGAAGCCATTCCCTTTAATTAACATGCCACTAATCTGACTTTTCTTTTGGGAGGAGTCTGAATCGAACCGATCCACATCAGCAACCCAATCTAAAAACTCTTCAACTCCAAGATTTCCATTAAAATATGGGATGTTAACTTTCAATCGAAAGTTCTCCATCCAATCATCATAACCGTCTATTCTATACCTACCATATCACTGATGTCAAAAATTTTCAGTATCTTTATCATCATAATCATTCCGTCTCCACCCACGTATGGTGGATTGCGAGTAAACCGAGGTGGTTCTACATCGCTCTCTTCAGAATTTTCATCATAAATAAGTTGTCTACGAGAAGGATTTGGTCTATCAATAGGTTCCCCACGAGCTACATCATCTCCTAGTCTTCTATTGTCATCCCGTCTCCTGTTTGCATCAATTTCCAAAGCAACCAGACGTTTCTTGAAACGCTCGAATTTGTGATCCATCCGTTGCTCTAGACGTCACTTCAATCGTTGCAATGCCTCGTCCTCCTAAGAGGCTCCACCCTCCCGAACACTGTCATGGAGAGCACCGCTATCACTATAGGTAGCCAGCCTACCAGACGCAGCGTAAAGTGTTTAAAGATCAAAATTTGCAATAACAATGCAAACTTTATGAGAGAATTTCTCAATAAGGAATTTCAATATCAAAAGTTAATAATAATATGTACAAAGGGTTACAATGCCATTTATATGGCTTGAATACGACCTTTAAGTCCCCTAAAATAAATGAAACAAAAACGTCAAAATAAATTAAATCGGCAAGCCGGTCCATCTCCTATAGCTTGGTCTTTCTCCATTGCTTCTTCGACAACTCCAAGCCATCCAAGTACTTGTTCGTGATCCCGTCTACATCACCCCACTTCATTAAAATTCAATATCTAAGCTTGAAATAACATTATTACATTAACATATTTGATTAGTAGAGGCCACCATGTATCTTATGCTTTATCATCTTCAATTCACGCAAAATTACAAAATTACCATTTTATTATGCCAACTGTTTTTAATAGCACCAAAAACCCTTTAATTGGTTTAGATCGTGTTAAATACCTAAATGATATTCACTTTTTATCTTATTTTCAATACTTACTAGAAGGTTTAATATTGTAAATTATCACGTCTCGGTCAAGCATGTATCAATAAAAATCACTACATAATTTTCTAATTACATGTTAAGCATATCATACCCATTCACAAATTATAAGTGATAGATAGTATAAGACATAGCCAGTCAGATAATGTGTAAATTATATTTGAAGTTATCAATATTTAAAAGTCAATTGAATTAGTTAAAAAGAGAAATCAAAATTTCGCAAAACGAGTAAAACAAAGTATCCATTGATAAAATTAATCCAAAACTATCCAAATATTAACATATTAAATGAACTTTGCAAAACATTAATATCTCATTTGACTCATTTTATAAGATGTTGATTTCTTTTATTAACCACTTTAAACGTTAAAATCTTAGTTGAATTTTTCTATAAACAATGATACATTCAAATGTAATTTACTTATCAGATAATTAAAAGAAAATTTTAGGAGTTCTAAAAATAAAAATATAATGTTTCATTTAGGAAAGTTTTATAACTCGATACCTTCATCGTCTAAAATTTTGGAATTACATTGTTATCCCTTAGCTAAAATTAGCTTAAAGTACACATAAAATACTATTACATATTAAAATAAAAATTGCTTATTTCTTACATTATTATAAAGTTCCAATAGGTAGTAGTCATACAAATTCACTGAATAATTTCATAAAAAATTTGTTTCTTTCACTAGCTTACGAAAACTAGTAATTTCTGTAAAATAATTATAATAGATATTTAACTCACACTTTTCGAAAAAACTAAATAAACAATAATGAAGTAAATAATGGCCATATCATGCATACAAAAATTGGAGTGGAGATTACTCAATTGCATTTTCCAAAGTTTAAATATACTTCTACATGCACTATACACTTAATAAAGAAATTCATATAGATATTCATTAAATTAAAATAATAAAATTACCACAGGAGAGTATGATATAACATGACAGAAGACAATCCTTGGAAATTATTCAAGCTAATTTAAAAATTTATCAAATTTAAGGAAGTCATGGATGGAATTAGGCCATTCTGAGGTGGACAGCCTTCCGCGGTTGTCTGCAAAGGGGACTATTGGATGGACTATTTGAGTCTCTTTGGATCATCGATTTACGCAAGTATCTTATTTGTTTGATTTTTTTATAAATAAAATGTTTTTTTATTTAAATATTTTTTAATAAATATCTATTAAAAAAATAAAAAATAAGATTTCAAAACGATTAAACAAAAATAAAATAAACAAACCATAGTGCTCATATCCTAAAAACCATCCACCGGAAAATCATGGGATAATTTCTGCTGTCCTGTTATGGGAGTATTCAACCATAAATTTACAATCAAATTGATTATAAAGATTAATATGAATAATATTTTTAATGTTTCGACTGGGGATGATTTAGTAATGGATGGAATTTTTCAAACCATATATATAGATTTACTCTTTCACCATCCTTACTTGTTTTGCATCTGATGGACTCTGGCTTGGCCCATTCAGTCACTTATATCTAACCCAAAGCTAGGGTTAGAGGCCTTTTGGTTATTTATCTTAGCAAATTTAACAGCTATCATGCATTAAGGCCCATTTTCGCGTGGTCTTGAACTTCTTTTGTACTCTTTTTTAACTTATTTCAACTTCCAAATAATAGGTTATACAATCCTTTTAACCTATCTCTAACACATCCTTCAAAAATTTCAAGTTTCCAACTATGGTGATAAAATTAGATTTATAATTAAACGTCTTTTTTACAAAGCTTTTAAGGTTTTTTTGTTTTCCACTTTTAATATTTGATGAGCTAATTTTATGAGTCACTCCACTCATCCCATGAGACCTTATCATAAAATCTGAATTGCAAGGTAAACTTTTTCTAACGGTCCAAATTTAGCAAATCGGGCTAAATTACTACAAATTTGATCTTCCACTTTTGGGCTTCTTTGATCTATTGTAATTCCTCACTTTAAAAGCCAAAAATTGCAAGCTTATTTCCTCGTGATTATAATTTATATTTCACTTCTCTTCCATTTGGCCTTTCAAGCTTGATACGACAATTTTACTTTAGAGTTTCTATGGTTGCTTCTTATAATTTCATTCCATTTTATTGTTTTTTATGGTATCTTTCTTTCCTTCCCATCCTTGATTTTTCCCCCAATTTAAATATTTAGTATTCAAAAGTTCTATAGTCCACCATATGGACTGGTCCTATCGATCATTTGACGACTCATTTTAATAATAATAATAATTAATGAAAATAAACACAACAAACAATAAATGAATGACTGCATGAGGTTTGATGTGCTTTATCCTTGAAACTAGATGGACATGGTATTATCAAATTAAATACTAAATAAACCTTGATAGCCACACAAATTGATATCTATTATTTGGATGAAAATATGCTTCTTCAATAATGCGCAACTTAGTTACAGACTTCTCATGAAATGGTGGATAACAATGATAAAATTCCTTGAGTTCTTGCATTGATATGATTGTACAACTTCCCATATAACACTTTTAAGGATGATCTCCTCTAATAGATTCAACCAAGTTAAATTTTCTTACATTTCTTTCACTTGATACTTTGAGGCAAGTGATAGTCCAAATCGAATAGAGAAGTTTCATTGGAGGTGTTGCACAAATGTACAAGCATGTGTGAAGAGCCGAGCAAACCTAGTCAAAAAGGAGATTTATTGAGGTTGTGTCTTTGGATTTGCAAGATGCTTCAAGTTTTGAAGAGCAAGAAGTCAGCTAAATGGCACAAAGGCTGTGTTATCCTAATTCTATTTTATTTTTCATAGGTTCTTAATTTATTTTCCATTTAGCGAATTTGTATTTGGATTTGGCATGTATCCTGTTATGACATCGGGTAAAAATCCTAAGGATTTATTAGAGGCAACTAATGCGATATGAACATGAGCCAACCATCTTATTATTGTAATTTGAGTAATAGATATGCTCAGTCTTACCCATAATGTTTTATATCTTGCTTATTTGTTGATTTCCCACTTAAAATTCATGCGTCTTACTCTTTTTTTTTTTTTTTTTCTATCTTGTATTCAGTCAATCCATAATCTATAACCTTACATAAGAGAAGATAAGATTTAAAAAATGAATATCATTAGCTTAAACAAGTTTTCTATTTCTATCCTGAAGCATATTTAATTAACTTCATAATACATATACTTTGGTAAACTATTTGTATTTGATTTGGGGAATAGCTATGCCACGATTTTGAAAAGGAATTGAAATTTCTTGTTTTATTGTTTCTTGCATATTTACATGCTCAATCAATGAGTAACTGTCCTAACATTTATTGCATAATCAGGCCAACACTATGTTTGGCATCCTAAAGTGAAAGTGAAAATACAAAGAAAGTTATGGAAAGAAAAGAGTAGAAAGGAAATCAAAGAAAATAAAGCTTTGTTTTATGTTTGGATATTGAAAAAAACTGGAAAGAAATAAGAAGAAGAATTCTATTTTCATTGTTTGTTTTATGCTTGATGTTGGAAATCAAAGAAAAATGTTATTGAATAGAAAAATTTATCCATTTATTTACAAAAAGATAGAGATGACAGGGAATTTTCTGTATTTTGATTTTTTTTTTCCACAACTTTCTACCACTTTTTCTTCAAATTTGAAGGGAAAAGAAGATGGCACTTGAGCAAAATGTTAATCATCAACTTCTGTCCATCTTATCCCATTTCCAACTCTTATTAAACAATCCAAATACACTTTTTATATTAATTTCCATTGTTTCCATTTGATTTCCATAAATTTCAATCAATCCAAACTCGGTGTAAGGGTATATTGATATTTTTAAATATATTTCTAATATATTATTCATGCTTTTTATAAAAAAATAAAAAAAAGACAACAACAACATCTATTACGTCTGGCCAAAAACAAAAGAAATAATAAAAAAGTAACATCTATTACATTCTATTCTATTCATCAAAAATTACAATTCAATCTGTAACTTAACCGTTACAATTTGCTAAACGGGTCACATTACCCATACGAGAGCACAGAAAAAGTTTAAGACGAGGAGATTGGACTGCATTTGATTTGACTAGAATTTCCTTTCATTTTTCGAACGAACACGACAACCACTACTAGACAGGACATTACCCAAGAAATAAAAAAGCACAACTTGCGTAAATATAGTTGAAATGACACGATGAGTACTTTTGAATATAATCCCTCATGAAAAAAAATTTCATCTTGAAGTATGCTTCCTATTAAACATTGAAAGGAAAATCCCTTCTCCTCCTATTAGTCTTTTTCATGAAAATTTAATTTAATGTCTATTTTAAAGTTGGCAATTTTTATATCGAATTTATTTTTTTATGATTATTTTGTTACTATTTATCTAATATCCTTTGTTATATTTGCTTACATGAAAAAAATAACCTGTTAAGGCTAGATGGTATAGAAAATGCGGTAAAAATTCAATGGAGTAAAGATTATAAGAAAAGCAATAAAAATAGCCTAAAAAAATTAGATATCAAATTGAAATATTTTTTTAAAAAATTCTGATACTAAACTTCACATCTTCACATCAACCCTTTATTTATTTTTATATCAACAAACATCACTAAGGAAATATATGACCTAGCAAATGAACCCCTCATTTTCCGTACAAATAAAAGCATAGAAATCTCTAAGCTAAAAAGATTAGCAGAAGTTTATGAACAACTTGCAAAATAACTTGCTAACCCATGTTCAAATCTACCACATAACACATCCTTGTGGATTTTTCTCCACAGATCCACATTCTAAACTAACACTAATGACAACTTTTCAAATGCCAAATGCACAACAAAAGACGACGACGACAACAAGAAGATAAAACATGAGTTTGAAAGCGAAACAGCTTTTGAGGCATAAAAATAGTAGTAAGGATAAGAGTAATCATATCCATGAGGTCCCAGAGGTGGTGTTTGAGGACCTGAATAAGGCATGTTGCTGTACTTAAAAGGAGGCGGTGGGCCACCATATGAAGGGTAAAGGAATGGCGCTTGTGGCGGAGGCAGCACTAGTGGCTGTTGAGGAGGTGGCAGCATCGTTGGCATAGCTGGCGGTGGTGGTGGTGGTGGTAAGTCAGAGTAGTATGGCTGAGGTGGTGGTGAGTGCCGATGCGGATGTGGTAATGGCGGCGAAACCGGTCTTGACGGCGGCAAAAACGGTTCTGATGGTGGCTGTCGAGGAGGTGATGGAGAGCAAATGACAGGACAAGTAGCACAATCACTGATGCATAACATACCATGTGTTGGTGTCACCATTTGGTCATTGCATGTGACTCCTACAAGCATAAGCAATAATCCAAAGAGCCCATTTCTTGGTAGACTTTGAAGACATACCATTTTGTGTCTCCTAAAAACACCCATGTGAACAGTAGTGTGAAACTGTGGATTTGTTGTTGTCCAAGGAGCTTAGCTTACAGTGTCGCTTGGAAAAAAAGGTTGGAGTTATGTTAATTCCTCTTTTTGTGAAATGTGGTGTGTGATTGCAAGATTTCTGATTCTGTTCCAGCTTTTGGGTCAGCATGGACCCATTAAACTCTGTGGCCAATTGTCTATTCATGTTAAATGACAAAATTGCCCCTTTGTTTTGGATTAGCACCTTATCATTATATGGTCCAAATTGTACTTGCACATGCTATGAATTTCCATGGTCAATAATAGAGGTGACCAAAGTGATCAACGGCGCGAATTTCTAATTCATTGACAAAGAAATCAAAGTTTTAGGAAAAACATTGCATCTTAATCCACAAATCAATTGGACGGGGAAAAATAGAAGAAGTTAAGAAGGATTGTATCTTCAAATAAATACAAAAACAAAAAATACATATATCAATCTCTTGTATAGAAATTTTAAGTAAAATGTCTCTTTTAACATGTATAAGATTTCTAGGAGTTCTAGGTTAGCCCATTAATGTCGGCTTCGGTCACAGCAACGATAGTAGTAAATAAAAGTTCTTCTATCCATGGCCTGATTGTGGAACATCCATTGAGCACATGCGGATTATAAAAACATTAAGTCACAATCTCTAGATTGCTTTATTGACTAAATGAGTATGTTTTGTCTCTCCAGCAAGAAAATATAGCAGGTTTATTTCGAAATCCAAGAGCAGACTCAAACTGACAATGTGGGGGACACAGTTTTAGTCTTCATCAAGAGTAAAGCAACGGTTATGATGCGTCCCACCTTGGTGAATTTGTACTTTTTGCTCAGGCATTTAAACATAGATTGCGAATCCTATGCAAAATTTGTTACATTATATTATTTTGCACATATTTTTATTATTTTTAAATAAATATTTATTAAAAAATAAATATAATAAAAATTAATAATTTTATTTATAAACTGATCTATAAAAAAATATAAGATATTATATAAATAAATTATAAATACAGATAAGATTTAAATACGTATAAATAAAGATAAAAATGCCATAATCTAATCAGACTATATAATGGAGATGATACATGTTTGATAGGACACGCATCTTCAAGTGGGGTAAGCGATGATAGATTTTAGGTACAACATGTAGTGCACAGAAAAAAAAAAAGTTGTGCTCGAACATTCATATTCGATTGAAAAACAAGGTGTAAACTTTTTTTATTTAAATTTAGAACAAATGGGTAATCTTGCAATACAAGGTATTTACTGGTATTTTATTTGACCAATTGACCAAGTAGAGATTGACGGCTATTGAGGATTAAAAGAAAAGAATGGCTGCAAATTTCTTGAAACCTACTTTTATACGATAAGATATGAGTATGTGGTTTTTATATATTATAAGCATTCTAGAATTTGTGATGTGATATATGAGATCATTAATTTGGAGGTAACTTATACTCTCTTTAAAAAAAAAAAAATAATTTTAACCAATAAGAAAAAATAGTAATACTTATTTTCTTTTTTTTTTCTACTATGTATGTTTTAGTGAAAAAATAGTTTAAGCCTACTTATCATATAACTTTTACAAATGTTTATTTTGGAAGAAATTGTAATACTTTACTTTGGAATAATTAGTTGTTATTGTTGTTGTTATTATTGTAATTATTTGGGAAAGAATTTCAGTCATAAATGCTTAAACTTGTAAATTACATAGAAGTGTGTTGTTTATCTTCTATGGCCAGTATATAAAATTGTCTTTAAAGTTTTTAATTTTGAAATTTATTATATATTCTATATCACATCAATAGGTTCCATAAGTTAGTTTGATATCATATAAATAGTATCTACAAGTGTTTCTTTTATATTTCAATTTTCAAACATAAATAAATTATGCACACCGTAACCTGTGATATTGAGAAATTATATTTCAAATTTCTTTCCACACACAATTTATAATAAATATATGAAAAAGAAAATAAGTTAATTTTTCATATTATATAAAACTATATATATTAGTATAAAATTAAAATTTAAGAAAGAATAAAAAAAATTTACGAGTTTCATATCATATAAATAGTATCTACATGTGTTTGCAGTCTTTTTACTAACAAAAAAGCTGAGTTTTGATTTTTAAATAAATTACCCTTGTTTTGTATTTTTACAAAAAAGGGACTTAGTTGTGATTTTGACAAACATATTACTTGTGTTTTGGTATTTTTAGAAATGAATGACCAAAGTTTTGATTTTTCACAAATACATAGCCTATATTTGTTACTTTGTGTTAATAATAGATTTGGGATATGTGACTTTTCTCATTGGTACATAATATTATTAAATAAATTTAATTAACCAATAAAAAAAAGTCATGTATGTCCTAATCTATTATTAATAAAAAGAGAAAAAAATATATAAATAATGTATTTATTAAAAATTAAAACTCAAGTCGCTTGTTGAAAAACAAATCAAAAGACAGATTACGTTTTTGGCAAAAATAAAGCACAAGCCACTTAATTGTCGAAATACCAAAACATTGATTATATATTTATTAAAATTAAAAAAGCATGAGTACTTGTTTGTAAAGACATCAAAACAAAGGTGATGCTTTTGCAATTTTCCCAAATCAAAAGTTACAAATTTCATAAGATACTATCCGTAAAGGATAACATAATAGGCTCAAGATACAAAATTTACCATCATTTACCTTATAGGATAGCATATGAATAAAACTTTCCGTCCTACTTATTCCATATGTACACACCTCTTGTTTTGCAAATGCACTATATGTTATCATGTTTATTTTGGGTATACTTGTATCATTCATTTATGGTTAATAAAATTTTTGTTTTTCTACCATGTAATTACTAATTGTAAGAAAACTTTCCTCTAATTGTTGTTCACCTATTCTTATAGACTAACACTGTAAGTGAGTTAAGACAACTTGCGAGCTACTTGAGCTTGACTCAATGATAATTCGGATTTGACTCATTTATAATCGAGTTGAACTCGAGTAGCTATCAAGTTCGAGTATCAAAATACTCCATTTGAGTATTTAAACTTCTTTTTTTTATAAAAAAAATATTATAAACTTTGTGTTTTTCCTAAATTTTTTTTTTTTTTAGTCTAATTAATTTCTATAGGAATAATTAAACTTAATTGAGTCAAGTTTGAGCTTATCGAGTATTAATTCAAGTCGAGTTCAAGCTTAAAAAATAAAGCTTGATCAAATTCGAGTTCTAGCTCGAGATTCGAGTTTTCCACTCGGGTCAAGTTCGAGCTTATCAATGTCTCATCTCAATCTGACTTATTTACAGCCCTACCATAAACTAAAGATAGAAGGTACAAACCAATACTTCATTTTCATATATTATGATATGCAAATTGGTGTGATTATTAATAATATATTTGTTAACAAAATTTCAATACACTTAGTTGGTTTCATTAACGGTATGTTTAGTTCACTAGAATGGAATGGGGTTGGAAAGAAATAGCAATTCCTTTATTTTATAGCTAAGAGCAATTTTGGGTTAAAATATACTTTTTGTTCAGGAATAGTCATTCCTTCTAATTAAGAAAAAGAATGACTCTGTATAATATGGATTAAACATTTTTTGTTAGAATTTTTGTAATCCAAACGAAGAAATAGATATTTCGTAGTAATAAAGATAAAATACTAATTCAATTCCAGTGAACTAATTGTGTGCATTCCACACCATTCTTTAATGTAGTATTTCTAAAGAGCCTTATCAGGGAATAGAAATAAGGTGCAGTATGGAATATTCAAATCATAAAAGGAAAGGCTTATGTGAGTTACTAAAATAATAAACGTATATTTTCACATATAACCATGGAAATGAATTTTTAAATTTATCTTTCTCAATTTTTATCATTTTGCTCTTTTGAAATGCTATCAATGTGAATAGTAGTTGAAATTATAAGAAATATGACTATGATTATGGTTGTCAAATTCACGATTTTACTATCCACCAATATGTATTAAAATCATTGAAATCATGCAAAATTAGTAAATTCATAAAATTATAAAATTATATATTTAAATTCATAATTGTATTTAAAATCTCTATCTAAATAATTTTATATCCATTTTATTTTTTAAAAAATAGAAACAAAAAACTTATAAATTTATAAACTCGTAAAATTGTATATTTAAGTTATGATTTTAATAATGATGAATATCATAATGATTTCATAAGCATTTGAAAAAAAAAATTAAAAGAATTGAAATCTATAACCTACAATTCCTTGTTTGTGGGTAATTGTAGGCTTGCAGCCGAGCATATCCAAGTTTATGGTGCGTTCCGACAAAATGACCCCACTTTCTTTTCTTTTCTTTTCTTTTTCTTTTTTTTTTTTTTTTTGTCCTTTTCTTCCTCCTTTTTATGGCTTTTCTTTCAATAAAAGCTCTCAACTTTCAGACTCCACTGCGGATTTGAGGGTGCTCCTTTTCTGAATTCAAATAAGCAAAAGGTTGGAGGTGCTTCTTTTCTGAATTCAAATAAGCAAAAGGTTGAAAACTAGTACCACCTGAAATAAAAAGAACATATGCTTCGCTTTATTGAACTTACATTCGATTTATGTTACTTACTTTAACTTGTAGCATGACAGGAGAAGTGCTAATTAAATAACTGGAATGTATGCTGGCAATATTATTATTGATCTCCTAAGTAAAATATCAAGTTTAAATTCTCCTTTTCAATTATAATGAAAATAATAATAATAATTAGAAGATGCCATGGTGTACCCTTCTGAGATCTTTAAATTCCAACCTGTTGTTTGTAAGTTTATAGCCAAAGAAAGGAAGGTTTTAGGAAGAGACAACGAATGAGGTTCTTCTAACCAAAATCAGTGGTTCCATTCTATTGCCCAATGGCTTAATAATGGTGTCAAGGATTAGTTCAGAAAGCCAATGAATCATTTTGGACGAAAAACGAAAAATCATTTGGGGAACGTTTTTTTCTACTTTTTGGGATGCTGACTTCCTTTTAATGTTATTTATATAGAATTTATTATATTATAGGGCCCTAAATAGTATCAATAATAATTAAGGAAGTTTTGTGAAGACATCTGTACGAATCCATAAAGAAGAGAGTTATTTAAAATAGAAATAATATAAAAAATGGTACCTGAACTTTCTCAAAAAGTTCATTTATGTACCTAAAGTTTGATTTTAAATAATTTAATACATGAAGTAAGTTTTTGTGGATATTTTTCTTACCTGAAGTTAGGTTTTAATAATTTTGATACTAGATATCATGTATGAAAAAAGTCTATGGAGTACCAAAATTATCAAAACTAAATTTTATATAGAAAAAATATGTGCAAAAACTTACTTCAAGCATTAAATTATTCAAAACCAAACTTCTTATTACTAATTGAACTTTTTACAAAAATTCAAGTACTACTTTTATTATTATCCCTTTAAAATATTGGGATGATGCCTAACAACCCATTTGGATCCTTGCCATTGAAGGTGCCCTCATTCAAATCTTATAATATTTTGAAATGTTCTAAAATTAGTGTCCAATAGAAAAGATGGAAAACTATAATGCAGGGCAAATAGTTGCTTTACTAACAAACCAATCATATAGCAAGCTGCATGCGACTTAAATTGTACCAAGGTGCATCATCGAAATCAAACAAGCATGTCACAGTCTAAGGAGTTATTTAAACAAGGGCAACAAACCTAATGGTATACATACGAAGCCATAAGTTAAGTCCATCGATATCAAATCCATATACCAAAAAACCGTCTTAAGTAATTATCCTCATACTATGTTCACTATCAACTATCAGTAGTCTAGTCCATTACTCGCATTCACAATATTATCTCGTATCATAATTAGACCTATTGATAGCTTCTCTTCAAAGATTTCCACACACATTAGTAACACTTCCCATGATTACTGATGAATACCTAGATTGCATTTGGTTGATCCTATTCTATGGGACTAGACTGAACAAATATTCTAATTATTGGTTTGGTTTCTTTTAAAGACAATAGGACTAGATATAAAAGATGTCAAGGGACATGATAAGTTCTAAAAAAAATCATCCTCTATATTCCATGGGACAAGAATCACATTCGCAGGAGAAGTAATTCCAAAAAGTTTAATTATAGCTTTTTACTTAATATAATATGTAATTAATTCATCGTATATATAAATTAATCATTTTAAATTGTATTATTAAATAATATAGTAAATTAATTAGATAAATATATAATAATACAAGGGTACAAAGGTCAAAATACAAAACCTTATCCTATACTTGTGTACACCAAACATTGGACATCGCAAAAATCCTTGTCTGAAGCCATACATATCAAACGTGGTATAAGGAAATTGTCTTACCCAGTACTCTCTGTATTATGCTGGTCAGTTCCCCTTATCCTGTGTAGTCATTGTAACCAAACATTACCTTAGACTATTGTTATTATTGACCGAATATTTTTTTAATATTGAACCAATCTGTTATGTTTAAAAAAATGGATATGAAAATTTCGCTAAGACAGAATTAATCTTCTTTCAAGTCCGTGGTAGTTGGTTAGGGTTACTGTGATTCCATTCCTTTCAGCAGCCATTGGAGTTACGAGTGAAAAGAAAGAAAAAAATCACAACAGTTAGGGTTTCATTGAGAAAATCCTCGGATCCTTTCAAGGAACACGTTTCCATTCATGAGACTCCAAGAAGTTTCTTCGAAAGTTTATTCCTCTTATCTTAACAGTCAACAACAGAATCACATAGCAAACTATAGATCATAGATCTTACAGCTATGATAAAGAAAATTTGATTTGAAACAAAATATCATATCCGTATCTCTATGAGACTCCAAGCCTGTGATCTCTCGGCAATGAACTTGAAACTCCTGCTCCAGATCTGGTATGCTTATTACTTTCAGCTTTACGAATGTTTGTGTAGTCTTGATCTCTTGTTCTAAAAGAAAAGAAATGAAATAGTGAAATCCTAACTTGTCTTCTCTCTGTTATTTTTTTTGTGAGTAAATGGGATTCTCTCAGAAAAGACTCACTGGATTTCAAGCTCCAGCCGACTCCAACCTCAAACAAGAGGGTTAAGAAACAGGGATGTCCCCATTACTTCGAGATCTTGCTATTTATAGATTTCTGTTGTCTGCTGCATTACAGCTGTCGTTGAAAAGTTATCCTCTTTTATTTGTTATCTTATCCATATTGCTGTCTGATGTATGCTGAGAATAGTAAATTGTTGTAACAGAATAGCTATTCTCATTTCCCACTGAGAATGTAATCTTTCAAAATCATAGGTGGTCCCTTAAGCCTGCTGGGTCTAATGTTATTCATAACATTTACACCCTGGCGGGAAAAAGTGACCTTATCCGCAAGGTCAAAATCTGGATAATCAGACTGAAAGTCTGATAAATCCATCCAAACAGCATCCTCAGGGGTATAGGACTCCCACTGAACTAATACTTGATCTACCGAGACCCCATTTCGTGAAATTTGTCAGGTAGCCAATATTGCTACAGGTTTAACAATGGGATGATTTCCCAGAGACTCCTAAGGTAAATTAACCATAGGCCAATTAGTGCCAAAAGCTTTCTTTAACAAGGGAATATGGAGAACTGGATGAATCTTTGAAGATTCTGGCAATTGCAATTTATAAGCCACAGACCCAATTTTCTCCACAATGCGAAAAGGCCCAAAATATTTTCGCGAAAGTTTGTGAGTAGACTCCCCTGACAAAGAAGTTTGTCGATAGGGTTGTAGTTTAACGTAGACAAACTCTCCAATATCAAACTGCTTGTCAGACCTTTTTTGATTAGCAAATAAGCTCATTCGATCTTGTGCTGCTCTCAAATTACTTCTGAGATGACGTAAAATCTCATCTCTAGAAGCTAATTCCTCATCACCGCTTCCACCAATGAAAACCCTCTCACATAATCTGGAATTGTGGGTGGCTCTCGTCCATAGACAGCTTGGAAAGGAGTAATCCAGTACTAGTATGAAACTAGTATTAAAACAAAACTCTGCCCAAGGAGAAATTTTGGCCAATTTTTGGGAGCATCCATGACAAATGCTCGAAGATAATGTTCGAGACATCTGTTGAAAACTTCTGTTTGGCCATCTATTTGGGGATGGTAAGCTGAACTCATCCTCAAAGTAGTACCACTCAATTTAAATAATTCTGACCAAAATTTACTTGTGAAAACCTTATCTCGATCAGAAACAATCGATCGAGGTATGCCATGATGCTTTACCACTATATCAACAAACAATCGAGCAACTTGAAATGCAGTACAAGTTGCTGGTAAAGTTCCAAAGTGGCAATATTTAGTAAGGCGATCTACCACCACCAAAATAACAGAAAAACCCTGGAAAGCGGTAATCCAACAATAAAATCCATAAAATGTCTTCAAATACTTCTGTGGAATTGGCAATGGTTGTAATAAACCAGCTGGTTTAGTAGTCAAATACTTGATTTGTTGACAAACATGACATTGTCGAACAAAATTTTCAATGTCTTTCCGCATAGATGGCCAAAAAAAAGATTGAGCAATCCTCTTAAAAGTTTTCAAATTTCCCAAGTGTCCTCCTAATGGTGTCGCATGAAATTCAGTAAGAATTAGAGAAATAAGAGAAGAACTGGTGGTACAAAGATCCGAGTACCCATATACAGAAGTCCATTCTTCAAAACTAAGGGCCATTGTAAAACTTCACCTTGAATCACCTTGTTTTGCCACTCCTGAAAAGAGACATCAGAAGTGAAATCATGCTTTAAACGTGTTATAAAATCATAGGATGGAATGGAGATGGCCAAAAAAGAAGGCTCATCTATATGAACACGTGATAAAGCATCATCTCCTCTATTTTCACTGCCAGGCTTGTACTGCACCTCAAAATCAAATCCCAACAACTTAACTAAAAGTTGTTGTTGGTCTGGAGTTGAATGACCTGATTCAAAATCTCTTTGAGGCTACGTTGATTAGTACGAATAATGAAATGTCGTCCCACCGAATACTGTCGCCATTTCTTAACTGCAGCTACAATGGCCAATAATTCCCTCACATATGTGCTAGCTTTTTGTAATCGGCTAGGGAATTTCTTGCTAAAATAAGCAATGGATGAGAATCTGGTGTAGAATAGCTCCCATTCCTTGGCCTGATGCACCAGTTTCAACAATGAAATCCTTAGTGAAGTCGGGCAAGGCTAATACTGGGGCAGTCACTAAAGAATGCTTTAACGAAAAAAGCCTCAGTAGCTAGATCAACCATTGAAAGCTTCTCCTTCTTAAGGAGATTTGTCAAAGGAAAAGCAATCTTAGCATAGTTCCTGACAAATTTCCTGTAATAGCCCGTAATACCAAGAAATCCGCGAAGTTGTTTAATATTAAGAGGCTGTGGCCATTCCTGAATTGCCTTGATCTTGTCTGGATCAAGGAAGACTTGGCCAGCCGATACAATATGGCCTAGATAATCGATTTGAGTCTGGCTAAAAACACACTTGGAACACTTCAAAAATAAACTGTTGTTGCGTAAACAAAGTAAAGCCTGTTCCACATGAGTCAATGATCGTCCATTGTCCTGCTATAGATCAATATATCATCAAAGAACACTATAATAAATTTTCGTAAATAAGGACGAAAAATAGTGTTCATAACTAACTGAAAAGTAACAGGGGCATTGGATAAGCCAAAAGGCATCACGAGAAATTCATAATGTCCATCATGAGTACGAAAAGCGGTTTTGTGAATATCATCAGGAAACATTCGTATTGATGGTAACCAGCCCTTAAATCCATTTTGGAAAAAATAGTGGCTCCGCCAAGCTCATCCAAAAGTTCATCAATAGTGGGAATAGGAAACTTATCTTGTACTGTGGCCTGATTGAGAGCTCGGTAATTGACACAAAAATGCCAGGAACCATCCTTTTTCTTAACCAGTAAAACAGGGGAGGAAAAAGGACTGGTACTAGGCCGAATGACTCCCTGTTGCAACATCTCATCTACCAATTTCTCAATTCTGACTTCTGAAATTACGGATATCTTACGGACAGACATTAATAGGCTCTGTTTCATTCTTAAGATGAATATGATGTTGTACCTCTCGCAAAGGTGGCAATGATGAAGGAGTCTCAAAAACATCATTGAATCTGCCCAATAGTGTATCCAAAGCACTGTTGTGAGTGGTACAAGATGATGAATCATACTCCTGAGCCACAATTTGAAAACAATAGGCCACAGAACTGTCTTGAACCAATGTCAACAGTTGTTTGGTTGACAATTCTTTACAATTGATGTCTGATAAACCTGTCAAACAAATAGGGATGTCATGCCAAACAAACTGCATAGTCAACTTAATATAATCTACCGTTACAGGCCCAAGTAATTTGAGCCACTGAATGCCTAAAACCAGCTCGACCCCTTGAATAGGTAAAACAAAGAAATCCACAGAAAAAATGACACCCTCCAATAAAAGAGGAACCTGTCGACAAACTCCAAAACAAACCAAACTATCCCCATTTCCAATTAAAACAGAGAATTGTGGGATAACCTCAACAGGCAACTTCAAACGTTTTGCCACATCAACTTGAATAAAATTGTGAGTACTACCAGAATCAATCAAAACATGTAAAGCTTGACCATGTACTGACCTTCGAAACCTGAGAGTTTTAGGAACATGATGTCCTGATAAAGCATAATAGCTTATCTCAGCTTCCCTTTGTGAAGGAATTTCCTCTGATAAAACAGAATCAGAAGATAAACAATCTTCAAAACTTTCTTCCACCTCATCAGTTGGATGAATCATCAAGAGAAATTTAGATTTACACACATGGCCCCTATGATATTTTTCATCACATGTATAACACAATCCTTTCTCCTTGCGAGTGGCCAAATCCGCTTGTGACATATTCCGAATAGCCAAAGTCTTTTTAGTAGAAGTAGAAGGACCTTGAGCAGAGGTAGTAGTTTTACACTGAGTAGCAGAAGAAAAAACGTGAGGTTTCAAAGAAAAAGACCTGGTGTCAGTCAGTGATTTGACCAAAGTAGAAGAGGAGGAACATTGAAGCAAACATTGTAATTTATGTTCCTGTAATTTGGCCAAACTCATAGCTTCTAAGAGAGAAGTCGGTTTGAAAGACAAAACTTCCTGTTATAAAATTGGTTTTAATCCAGAAATAAAACAACTAATCAAAAATCCTTCAGATAACCCAGTAACTCGGTTGGAAAGCTTCTCAAAAGCTAATTGATAGTCGGAAACAGTACCAGTCTGTTGCAATTTAGCTAATTGTCCCTGAAAATCTTCAAATAAAGAAGGTCTAAATCAAATGTTGATAGCAGACAGAAAAGCTTGCTAAGTAGAAACCAGACCATTCTTTGAGAGCCACTGAAACCACTCTAAAGCATCACCTTCCATAGCAAGGGAGACTAATTTCATGCGATCCATATCAGAAACATGATGAAAATCAAAAAATTGAGTAGCTTTAAAGATCCAACCAGTAAGATCACTGCCCGAAAATTTAGGCAATTCAAGTTTCATGCTCTTGAAAAAATTAGACTCCTTGAAATCATGAGAAGATGATGAATTCGAAAAAGAAGACTGATTCTCATGAATATCCCTATCCATCTATCTTTTGACATATTGCACAACAAATTGCATGCTATCATCCAACTGAGACATACGAGAATTCATAGAGCTTAATTGAGAAGTTAATTCTTCAATACGAGTAGCATAAAGAGTTACTTCCTCATTCAACTTCACCACACCTCTAGTACCATCAGCCATAATAACAAACGAAGAAAGCACCAAAAATGTTATTATTGACCGAATATTTTTTTAATATTGAACCAATCTATTATGTTTAAAAAAATGGATATGAAAATTTCGCTAAGACAGAATTAATCTTCTTTCAAGTCCGTGGTAGTTGGCTAGGGTTACTGTGATTCCATTCCTTTCAGCAGCCATTGGAGTTACGAGTGAAAAGAAAGAAAAAAATCACAACAATTAGGGTTTCATTGAGAAAATCCTCGGATCCTTTCAAGGAACACGTTTCCATTCATGAGACTCCAAGAAGTTTCTTCGAAAGTTTATTCCTCTTATCTTAACAGTCAACAACAGAATCACACAGCAAACAATAGATCATAGATCTTACAGCTATGATAAAGAAAATTCGATCTGAAACAAAATATCAGATCTGTATCTCTAGGAGACTCCAAGCCTGTGATCTCTCGACAATGAACTTGAGACTCCTGCTCCAGATCTGGTATGCTTATTACTTTCAGCTTTACGAATGTTTGTGTAGTCTTGATCTCTTGTTCTGAAAGAAAAGAACTGAAACAGTGAAATCCTAACTTGTCTTCTCTCTGTTATTTTTTTTTTGTGAGTAAATGGGATTCTCTCGGAAAAGAAGACTCATTGGATTTCGAGCTCCAGCCGACTCCAACCTCAAACAAGAGGGTTAAGAAACAGGGATGTCCCCATTACTTCAAGATCTTGCTATTTAGAGATTTCTGTTGTCTGTTGCATTACAGCTATCGTTGAAAAGTTATCCTCTTTTATTTGTTATCTTATCCATATTGCTGTCTGATGTATGCTGAGAATAGTAAATTGTTGTAACAGAATAGCTATTCTCATTTCCCACTGAGAATGTAATCTTTCAAAATCATAGGTGGTCCCTTTAAGTCTGCTGGGTCTAATGTTATTCATAACAACTATATCCTACCTATCTAAACAGGTTACTGATATTGGCATAAGCTAGAAGTAGCACATATTAAAAATTAAGTGTTGGAACTTTTTTCCCCGAACACCATCAAACAAACTTTTAGTCAAATAATGTGAAGTCTATTAGGCAATAATAATTGATGAGACAGAAACCGTAGCAAAAAGTTACCTAGCAAAATGGGACAGAGACTGATTCATGTTGGTTTTGTGATCTTATAACACTACCCTGAAGTAAACGAGCTAAGAGGTAGAAGTCATCCCCTTTGGCGACGAGCTACGTTGATTTTAGAGCAAATTCCTTCATTTAGGTCCTCAAACGATAAATTTTTATATTCTATGTAGGTTTTAGATTTGTTATAACTTCTTATAGACTCTTCTATTTTATATGTCATTTGTAGTGTTATGATTGTCCTTTCATTTGCTTTTTTTCTTTAAGTTTTAGCACGTTCCTATTTTTGGCAATTTTTGATGTTTTATTTTTAGCAACTTTCTAGGATGCTTATATGTGTACGCCCTAAGGAAAAAATATTAAATTATTCAGTAATACACATTTTTTAGCTATCTTGTTTTATATTTTCCCCAAATTTTGAATTTATATGTTATTTTCGATTTTTAGATATCATTTATCTAAATATTCTTAGAATCAATAAGTATTTGAAGATTACACTCTGGCATTCATGTGCGAATCAATGATTTGTGATAAACCGTAAATCTTTTCGCTGTGTCATCATCTTCATCAACAACAACAATAATAATGTGAAGTCTTACATCAATTTCTTACATCCATTGGTTGCGTATAATTACTCACATGCACTTGTTTTTTTTCTATAATTATTCCTTATGATTCATTCTTCTAAATTAGATTCAAAAATTCTTTTTTTTTTTTTTTTTTTAATGAGCATTCTCCTTATTATGCTCCATTACAGATTTAGAGTATAATTTTAAATTTTTTTTTGTTAATTCCAATCTAAATTTTTCTCTTTAAGCTCTAATTTGGGGTTTTGAATGTGGTGTATTTCTTTCTTAAGTCTTCTTCTTATACTTTTTTTTAATCAATTCATGGATTTTTCAGGATACAAAGAGATTTGTTGTCTTTATTGTCAAAAGATTAATGCATACTCCCAATCTTTTGACAATGCCCTTGATATTTTGAAATTGATTTAAATGCTAGCAAATGTATTAACAAGAGAATTTGAGAGATAAATGATTTTAACAATATTAGCATACCTTTCATCAATGGTTTCATCATTATCATAATTCATCTTGAAATTTTCAAAAATAACACAAACATACTTGTTATAGTGCCTTCAATTACTCCATCAATTACTTTTAAATCATCTCAAATTTCTTTAGCACTTTCATAAGTATAATACTATTGAAATCACTTTTACACAAGTTACAATATCATATATATAAAGCTACTTCATTTAGTTCCATTTCCAAAGTTTCAATTTCTTTTTTCATATATTCACTATCTTTAAGATCAACAAAAAGAGGTACTTGTACTAAAATTCTCATCATTTTCGAAAAGACCCCATCTCAATTTCTAATTTTGGAAGTCAACAAGCACTTAGTCACCCTAAATACTATAGAGAAACCGCATTTTTGCCCCTTATTTTGAAAATATGGCCATGTTGGAGCCAATCGTTGTCAATGATCGATTCAATTGATTTTTCTCGATTTGATACAATAATTGAAAATCTAAATTGCATATGTAATTTGATGAAATTCAAGTTTCTTAACACGATGTAATAAACTCAGTATGGTTTATCTAATATCATAATGTCATAAAATAGACAATCATAGAAATAGGGGCTCCAAACAGAACCTTGATTGAATCTAAATTGACTATTTTATAGACGCCTAAATCTCAAGATAAACCAAGCCCTAGGAATTATGTTTTGCTTATTAGATCAATTTTTTATTCATAAAATAGTAAACAATTTCATAATTGTGTAGTTTTAAACTATGCTTCAATCTGATCTAAAGTGAATATATTATGGATTTGTAAAGTTTTGAGCTAAAAAGAAAACATATGTCAAGACTTGTAATTTAATTAAATTAAATTTTTTTCAAATATGCAATTTAGATGTATTATTATATCAAAGAAAAATTAATTTTTATTGTGTAAGATTGGTTTGACTAATTATGAGCTCAACCATTCCAAGGTCCTATAATAATAATAATAATAAGGGTTAATGACTAGTTTGGTACCTGAACTTTTCAAAAAGGAGCAATTAGCTATCCAAATTTTGAAATGATCAATTTGATATATGAACTAACTTTTCAAAGATACAAATCATACCTAATATAACACAATTAGGTTCCATCAATGACGCAACAAAGTCATCCAATCTCACCTTGCCACATGTCATTTAATATGCAAAAAAAAAAATGAAACAAATAATCGGTCTTTCACATTTCATGCTCTGATTATCTCTCTTTCTCTCCCTTTTTGTCTGTCTATCTATCTCTCTATCGAGATGTGGTGGTCTTCACCACCATCATCATTTTTACACACCTATTCCTACATCACCATTATTATTATCCTTGTATGCCTTCTCTCTACTTCCTTTTCCTTCACTCTAGACTTCCCCTACAAACCTCCCCACTTCTCTTCCTACCTATTCTTTACCACTTCCCTCTCTCCTCTAATGCCACCTTTATCGGCCTTATCCCTGCAACAACTTCATTCCCACAAACCATCCTTTCAGCCGTCGCATTCAACTATACCCTATGGTTTCTAATGGGCGCCACCATCAGTGTCGAGGCACAAGCTATATACAACATGGGACAGGCTAGATTCATGTTTTGGCCACCAAATGTGAATATGTTTAAAGATCCCATATGGGAGAGTGGGCAAGAGACCTCGGAGAAGATATAATGATAGTATCGAGTTTTAGGGTAGAGTTTGTTAGAGGATTCCAAGGCGAAGGGTATCGGGAGACAGGCGATGATATGCAATAATAATAGATGTGAATAAAGCAGGAACACAACTAAATGGAGTCGTCTTGTCTTATGTAGCTCCAATAGCGACATAGATGATGCTTCTCTGATATAGCAGTGGTCGATGAGTTGAATAGACTTGGTAGTATAAAAGGGATGGCTACAAGCTGTATTGTGATGTTCTTGTAATTGTTTTGGTGAAGGATGAGCGGCCACGTTGCAGTGGAGGTCGTAGGTTCAGTCACGTGGTGGTTGAGATGGCACTGCATGAAGGAAATGGGTCTATTACTTCATTAAAGAAGATGGCTAATTCATGTCCTTTTGATTGCTAGGTATAAGGCTATTTGTGTTTCAATATAGTGATTGGCTAAGACTAGGGGTGTTTGGATTCCAAAGCAGAGTGGAATGAGTTGCATATTGAGAGAATATTAACCCTAGAAAGAGAGGTATCCTATAGAGAGAGTGATGAATTTTAAAAAGGGAAGTTCTAGGAAGAAGAAAGGATACATGGCAGGGTGGGATTGGATATTTTTCGCATGCCATTAAAGGAATCTAATGGTGTTATATCAAGTATGATTTATGTCCTTGAAGAGATAGTTCAAGTATCAAATTGATTTTTTCAAAGTCCGGTAATTAATTGCTCTTTTTTGAAAAGTTCAGGTACCAAATGGTTCAATAATTAAAACCAATGGCCCCACCTTATCATCTTCTTCCCTAGAGTGAAGCTCCATTGTATAGTACGTAGATGGATATTTTCTAGGTTTTTGGATGTTTGTAGGCTTGATTTCAAAAATTAGTATGAAAGCAGGCCTATCCAAAAAATAATTCCAGATGTAGGCTAGTGAAGGCACTATCTTTTTGCCCTATAAGCTATCTAGATAGTCCCTTTGATGTTGGGGTTGAAGGCCCTGCCCTGGATGGTGCCTTGACTACTAACACCATCCTCCTCATATAGAAATGCAAAAAACAGCCCAAGTTCAAGCTTGATTAACCTATATAAAAAAAAAAAGGAAAAAAAATCAACACCAATAGCTACTCAAACACCACACAAATCATTCCCATACAAACTCCACATACCACCCCATTCGCAAAGAAGATATCATTTCATAAATTAAGCCAGAGTTCATTACAGTAGTTGATTTACTAAAGCACAAATGTTCTTAAGCTCAAATTATGAAAAAAAAAAAGGAAAAGTTATAATCCTATTGCGTCCTTGTAGCCCTGCAAATGCCTCTATCGATGTGCAATACTATGGATTGTTAATTACGTTGTGCCAGTGTTTGTGATGATTCTACCTCCTCTCCTTGATCTAGTGATGGACTAAAATCAAGTGGATCAATAGGGCTAGTCTGAATGGGTCTCCTAAGTTATGATAACTATGTCACTCCCTTGCCCATGTACTAGTGATCATGATCATCTGCTACACACCTTTTCTATGGTGCTGGTGGAAGAGGACGAGATGATGATGGTTCACTCTTGCTATATGGAGTGTAGTATGATAGCAAAATTGAGATGATATGTCGTTCACCCATAATTATAGATGGGGTACAATATGTGGATGGAGCACGTTAGACAGTCATGTATTACTGCTACTCATCATCAACCTCGGTTTGATCATGCCTAGCTTCTCCTTCTTCATGTATGTATACCAGAACTCAGGATATAGATGGTCAATAACCCCATGCTCATCCACTATCTCGATAGAATTATCTACAATCAAGTGAGCCTCTACAATATCATATGTTAGCCGTATGCATCTGAATTGATCGACCTAAAAAATAAGGTGAAACACTAGAGGTTAAGATACCAAGTTTTCATAACCAATTGAAAAGCAAAAACACAAATTTCATAACTTAGCATGCAATGAACTAGGCCATTATGGCTTAACATATCACCCTGGTCACCATCTAAACTACCGAACATACTCTAGGTCAACACCGAAGGGAGGCTCAACAGGGACCAATCGATCCCACCTCTTATTCCACATGCGATGGTACACTACATGTAGTACCAACCAATCAGTGTCAATTGTCCCTCTCAAGTCGATCAGATGTAAATCTAGCTTGATGTTAACATCTATTGCGATTCTCTAATAACCCTGAATTGTCGAATGACATAGTTTAGAAAGCACCACTCCACATAGCAAAAGTGAACAAGGGGAACACGTGCCGTCTATATATCAACACCATGCCGACAGTATACCAGAAGCCTACTCATGATATCGTCTATATATGGCATCTAGATAACCTATTGCACAATACAAACCACATTATACATAAGAAAATATACTATTGTACTTTTAGAAATCAATGAGCTGAGCTCATGTACTTGATGATATCCCATCATGTCAAATGCTTCCCTATATGCTAATACCACATATGATAAGTTCTGAGTGGTGTCCCAAACTATCCACCATCGAGCCGTAAAGGGTACCCTATCACTCAAAGGTGGTCCAAAATGGGCATGAGAGGAAATAACAAGGAATCAATTCCACGCCCATATCTACAATAACACAACAGTTCCTCCAATTTGCACAACAATTTCAGCGAAAGCATGACATAACTAACGATACAATCAACTAAGGCATGCACTCCCCCAGCCATACTGCCCAACCTGTGCCATATCACTTAACAATGGCAAAAACATCGTATACATTAACAAGCTGGATATGTAAAAAAAATCACATCCACCCAGTATATAGGCACAAACATGCCTCCTAACCTACTCATCCGATGCATCATCAGGTAAATGTGCAAAGAGGTCATGAACATGCCTCATGCTTGGCTTGACATCCCTTCTTGAAGTGTTGAGCTTTATGGGACAACTAGTTCAACAACATTGCATCCATGACCTACTTCAACCAGTTCATTCTCGTCTTCGAGGCACCTCATCTTCAACAATGTCCCCATTTTCATCAACAAGATGGTAACCATTGAAATGATCATCTTCATACCTAGTGTTGAACACTGATGCCACTTTCTCCTCAATTATATTCTCAAAGTCTAACATTGACTCATCTACCAGCATATGATTTTATTGTTCACAATGCATAGGTGAAACTGACCCTACACCTCGCACTTGTGGAGGTACACTTGCCAATGAACCAGACTAGCACAGATTGTCTCCTAACTGATTCTTTTGACCATAAGTGAAATCAGGAGATGAGTCATGTTGGGCAATGATTTTTACAAATATTTCCAGAATTAACTTCGCACCCAGCTCTACAGCAGCTGAAATCAGATCCTCAAGATTGTCGTCATCCACAATTCGCATTAGCATATACTTAATCCCATAACTTATGTAATGTGCAAAGCTATGTATTATCTTGACATCACTGTTACTTTGATCCACACCAATCTTGCTACAAATAATTTTCTTTAATTTTTTTAAATTAACATCCATTCGAACCTTTACTTTCTCGATGGGAAGCCTATCATATTGAGGGCTATAACTTCCATCCACTATATTCCCATTTGCATAGAGAATGAGCCTTACATAATTGGTCATCTAGGGGGAGGCATTGGTGATAGCTGCTGATGAAGGAGAAGCAGAGGAAGCGTGTTTGCTTGTGGGAATGAAGTGATGCATTAGGGAGGAAGGAAAATTGGGTTTTTAGTAGTTGTAGTGAAGGCGTCGTTTTGGATGACGCCCTCAGTATTTGTATTAAAGGTGTTGTCTAGACAACGCCTTTGTGCTCGCCATAAAAAAGGTGTTGTCCAGGACGGTGCCTTCATCCCTAACATCAAAGACAACACCTATAGGGAAAATTTGTGGGCTATATATGACATGCCTTCACTAGCCTACACTTGGAATTATTTTCTAGGTAGGCTTGTTTTCATACTAACTTTCGAAAACTGGCCTATAAATCCCAAAAAAACCATATTTTCTATGTTTTAAAGCTCATTTCTTGCTATATTTTGACTTGATTTTCCACCATATCTTTGCAAAATAATCACATGAGCACACCAAGACGCACAAAGATTTAAAGTGACAGCAAATTGGGTCAAAATATTAATGAAAAAGAGTATAAAATGATCTATACAATTTGGAAAAAATTAATTTTGATCATGATTACATGAGCTAAATGATAGGAATCATACACGTTTGAGCAGTGATTGATACTTACAATTAGTGGAATCCCATTCTTGGTCAAATCGAGAGAAGATTGAACTCGATCATCATCAAACTTGTCATAATGTAAAGATTGATTTTTGACTAAATCAACGATTTCCCATTTCAAATTAAGCTAGCACGAGTATAAATAAAGGTTGTTTGCTTCATCCAAGGCACACAACATCAAGAAAGATAGAAAAATCTCACTTAAAAGCTTGAATTAAAGTTCATCCTAACGTTTAAGGGTTTCGAAATTCCTTGTTTTGCAAGTTAGTATGTTTTAGAAAGCTTCGAGAAGTCATGAGCTTTGATTTTCTAGTTTGAACAAACTTAAAAGACACCATTGCAACTCTGCCATCGAACACCAGTTCAAAGCCATGTTGCCATCGTAAAACCACCACTTAAAGCTGAAACTAAGATAAATGAACTCGCTAGAGTATTTAGGAGGCTGAATTTGGCTCAACCGACCAATCCATAGCCAAGGAGAGCCAATAGAATGGTAGATTCCATTACAACCATCGCCTGACCTGAGTTTGTGGGATTTGACTTGATTCGTCTGCTCCAAGACCAACGTTCGCCATGTTGTTAAGGAAAGAATCCTTCTTTCCTTTCTTTCATTAATTGTTATTGAAAAAATGATGGTTCTGGGGTGATTTGGTATAGATTTTGAAAAAAAAAAAAATTGGAAATAAGTATACACCTAAACATATTATGGAAATAGGTTACCAAATGCACTGTTTGTAATGGTGCCTTTGAATTTGTACTGAAAGCGCTGTTACAGACAATGCCTTTTGTAGAAGAATTATTTTTCTTGAAGGCGTGGTTTGTTACAGTGCTTATAGGACAAACTTAAAAAAAATGATCAATGAGGGCATGCAACGAGGAGAACTTGAAAAATGTAAGCATGACTTTGACATCCATAAATGAACTTCAAAGAGGATAGCATTCGGTTGAACCTAATAATAGGGTTGAAGTCATGTTAGAAAACCAAATAACATCATCGTGCCCTTGAAAATTCATTAAATTAAATAATTAATGAGGGTACAGGAGGAATCGTCACATGCCTCAAATGCCCTTTACAAGCACATAGCAAATTTAAGGGATTTGCTTACCATAAGCTAAGAAGGAATATAAGCACAACTATATAAAGTACTTGATTGTACCAGAAAATGTAAAAGTGTTTGACTGCATGAAGTGTCTGGACTCACTGTAGGTGTGATTAGCAATCACAACCCTTGCTTCCTTTGCTTTAGTACCATAAGCAAGTGCCTTGCCAGCACCAATCACAACAAATAGCTTTTTCATTTAAAGTTGAACTACCTATGTTGCTAGTATTCTCTGAATTTGAAAGTGACAAAATGCATCCTAATATTCATCTCAAAACTACATAGACAATATATTGCTTTTAAATTTTAGCTTATACATTAAGTTCATCTTTAATAGCAGAAATTGCACCAATATAATTTGTATTATAACCACATAACTTCCTTCATTTTGTCTCCTTATTATTCAATTGATAACTCCAATTGACTATAAGAGAGGATAAAGATCAATGTTTTTTTTTTTTTCAAGTTTGTACTAAATGTGCTATTACAAATAGTGCATTCAGGAGAAATAATTTTTCTAAACAATGCCTTCAGTACAAATTAAAAGGTGCAATTTGTAACATTGCCTACAAATAACGCATTTGGTAGTTTATTTCTATAATATGTTTCTTTTGTAAACCTATTTCTAATTTTTTTTTTTTTTCAAAATCCATACCAAAATCACCCAAAAACCAAAAAATGAGAAATAAGATAAAATAAATAAATAGTTAAATAAGGGATATAGTTAATGGTTTTTGTAATATATGTTGTTTTACCACTTAGAAAAATCTCAATTTTATTTAAAAATACATATAATAAAAATAATTGGTAGTAGTAAGAACACCTAGATTTATACTTTCAAAAACTAATTAAAATTAACAAACATATAATAAAATGGTTCAAAAGTTAAAGATGATCAACCCACTAATGTTTTCATAAAAGAATTACGTTTTCTCTTATTCTGATTAGAAGGTATATAGACACCTCCGGGGCGACATAAAAAGATGAAAAAAAAAAGTTTTTCTTTTTGTCTGTGTAAATATTAAATTGATTCATTGTAACTATTGTCATAATATGTCTTAACTTATAAACTTTGATGATAAAATGTAAATATCATATAATTTTGAGCATAAAAAGAGATAAACTTTAAGTAAAGAATTTGAAATTAGTAACCACATGGTTTTAATAGGATAGTCTTTAAATCTAAAATTTTTAGTAAATTGAAATCTGATTTCTAAAATTGGTTTTTTATTGTATAATTGTGTCCAAATTAGGATCAACCAACTCATTGATCCTAACTTGTATTTTTTCCCCAACTATAGACAAGCTGGTAACTCCAAAGTTTTTTATAAAAGTTTATTTCTCTTAATTACTAGTTGATGGTTTGTATGAAATGGATTCGGATTTAATACAAATTGAATTAAAAGAAATTGAATAAAAAATTGAAAAATCTAGCTTGGATAGGTACCAATTATAAATCTTAAATATATTGGATTATTCGAATTAGCTTGATAAATATTTACAAGTAATAGCAACATTACAAATATAAATAGTGAAGAATGAACGAGTGAAAAACATGTCTATCTCTCATGTAAAAAATAATTACCAATATATAATTGATATGAAAATAATTATCAAATTACTTTGCAAAATCGCGTTTATAAGTCAAATTTAATAAATTTATATGTAAATCGTGTTGAAAAAATGTGATGCATGTTTAAATACAGTACCTAAATCACATTTGATAATCACGATATATATTTTTATATGAAAAATGTGGTTAAAACTCGCAACATTGGAATCATATAGTTTCAAATTTCAAAAAATCACTTCTCTTCCTATCCCTTTTCTCTTCGACTTTTTCATTCTTTCCCCCTCTCTCCCTCCCACTACTGATGCATTGTCCTTCCCTCTCTCTCTGACTTCTATTCTGACATGCTATCCTCTCCCCGCTTCCCCTCCCTCTCCCTCTTCCTTATCTTTTTTGCCTTGTTTTTCTCCCTTGGTTTTCCCTTTTTTCTGCTCGGATTTTGCTTTGGTTTTTCTTGTTTGGCTTTTTATCGCGTTTGGTAAGCACAATAAATATACGATATGTATATTTCATTATATCTTATTTTGAAATCGCAATTTGTGACTATAAATTATTTTAGAATGGATAGTGAAGAGATAAGAGAAACAATTTGGATTTAGCCTGGACTTTATATTACTCATAGTCCCTACTCTTTTATAGTAGCAAATTCCTTCTCAAAAGGACTTCACTAGTGCTTAATACAAATGCTTTATTTATCATTGTCCCCATCATATGCTAAGTATTAAGCCCCTTTAGATATCTAATTAACCGTTTTACTAAAAATTGAAAGCGGTCATATTTTCACTTGCACAATAACCTGTCTTTATGGGGTTCTCACAATTTTAAGGTTGTTCAAGCTAATTTAGGACCATAGAGTTTAGTCTTGGTATGACAAAAGAGTTTGAGAACACCATCTGATTAACTTAAAGGGTAAACGTTGAAATATATAAATTCACTTCTTACTTTGTTAGCACCCCGAATTGTTGATTCATCAACCAGATGACTGAGAACCAATAGTTCATTATCTAAACTGTTTACCCACTGCAAACCAAGCTACCAAGCACATTAGTCAATGTGATTGTAACTTATCTATGATCATTGACAAAGGATTAATCAGTGCCGCTATATTCCAATTAGTTACAGCAGAAAGAAAGAAAAACGAATAGAAGATCTTTTATAATAGGATGGTGTTCATGTTACACTCCACCCTGCCAATTCTATTGTTGCGATCATATTCTTATCCTAGGAATACTATGCGAGATGGAAACATGAGAAGACAACACTCAAGAAAACTGAGAAGCAGCTAGAACTAGAAGTACATAGTTTTATATATGTCTTGTGGCACGAAAGTACATGGGCTTTCGTTTTAATCCTACTTCTTCCTTGACCTTTTCAATTCTACACTGCAACAGCCTCCACGATCACAAAGCACTTGCTTGAGATTTCGATCCTGATCTTAAAAGCGCTATACTCGATGGGATTACGTATGTTCAGCTTCAGATCCTTCGTGAGTATGCAAGGTTGCCTAGTTACAGCAAGCATTTAATACATAAGGAAAAACAGAACTGCCTAGTAATTGTTTTGTTAGACTAATGACGCAAGGCAGGAAGCAAATGAAACAGTTAAGGTTTAAAAAGGCAAGTTTACAAGGATGTTCTTATTTCATGATTCGGAAAAAGCTTGGTTGAGTCTTGATTAGCTTTAATGTGATTTCAGACAAAGGGTAACTGACAAAACATAGCTGTCTTACTCGAAAGGCTCTCAATGAAAAATGACAAACCTGCGTGGGACTTGAAGATAAGGTTGTACTCAAAGTGGGAGAAGGTGGCCCAGTTGAACCAGTGGGAGTACTGCTGCTTCTGTGGTGATAAGTATGGTCATTTTCATCCTCTGCATCAGTCTTTCTTCCAAACTCTCTCAAGCGGTTAAGCTCTGGGACTACGCTGGTTAGATCCGGTCTGTCCTTTTTCCGAAGTTCACAACACTTCAAAGCCAATTTAGCAAATGCTAAAGTCTCTTCCATTGGCCAGTCTTGTATGGTTGGATCAAGTATCTCCTCAAACTTTCCAGTGTTAATTGCGGTCAGAACATGGTGTGAAAGTCCCATAGGAGGCTTTGCAGTGATAATTTGAAGAAACAATATCCCCAGTGAATACACATCTGATCTAGTCGTCAACTTCCCAGTTTGTTGATACTCAGGATCGATGTAACAAAATGTTCCTGCAGCTGAAGTCATGTGGTATTGTGTTACACTATCAGCAACCGAAGGTGGGACTAACCTTGCAAGGCCTACATCGCTAATTTTGCTTTTGTAGTTTCTGTCTAAGAGAATGTTAGCTGGTTTAAGGTCTCTATGTACTAAGGGTTCCGGCTTTGCTTGGTGAAGATAAAGAAGAGCTGTTGCAATCTCTGCAGCTATGTCGAAACGTTTCCTCAGTGAATTGCAGGTGTATTGCCTTTTCGGAATAGCCGGTCTTCTAGACTGCCAAAATCCATGTATTCATAAACTAGGCATCCATAATCGGGGCAAGCTCCTAGCAGGAGCACCATGTTGGGATGTCTCATGCAGCAAAGTATTTCAACCTGAGTAAAATTATTAAATATTGTGATAAGTGATCATATGAATGCAATATTGAGACAGAGGTCAATTACTATGGAAATTATTCGATAGATGTTACCTCCTGGTGGAACTGCTTTTTCCCTTGTGCTGCATCCGGTCTCAAGACTTTGATTGCAACAGGGGTGTGATCAAGCCTACCCTTATATACGGGCCCATATCCACCTTCACCTATCTTGTTAGACTTTGAGAATTTATCAGTTGCTTCTTCAATTTCATAAATAGTGTATTTTCTATAACGCACATCATTCTGATGTAGCACAGTTAATGCTCTGTCCTTCTCTCTTGCCTCCTTCCTGGCCTTGAGCTCTGCTTGTTTCCTTTTCTGTGCTTCTGCCTCAGCCAGCTTTTGCGCCTTTTCTGCTGCTTCAAGAGCAGCTTTGCACTTGGCCTTTTCCATCTCAACAATTGCAAGAGCTGTCTCTTCAGCATGCCTGGCTTCCTCAAATCTCCGCAATTCTTCCATTTTCAGCTGATGCAGCTCTTCAGCCTATTTACGATTCATCAACTTCAGATGATTATAATAGAAACTCCCAACCACAAGATAAAATCATGTTTTTTTTTTTTTTACAGGAATTCTAGGTATAGCCTATATGTTCAACAAGGATAAAGTGCCCGTGTTGTATATTTACATTTCCATAGTCGTAAGTTTTAGAAGCTCATGAACGAATCTAAGATGAAAATAAAAATAATGAGGTTATAACCATATTTTTTTTTTGCAGCCTAATAATCCTTTACATCCTAGGAAAATGTACTCCATTCTAGGGGAACAATGTGTTGGATTGAATCCTTGAGGTTGTCCTAAAGTGAACAATATTGCCAACCCAGTGCACCATATCAAAAAAGGCCAGCAAAAAAAGGTCAGAAAATTGCTTAAATGGTAATGATCGCGCTCTTGTAATGCCATGAAATAATGGAGAAGAGACGAATTACAGCAGAAGATGATACTTGAGATCTAAGGACTCCTACCAGGTTGTTGCTAGAAGAAAATAAAATTTAAAGGAACATATTGAACGGTGTTTTGGAACAACCATAGTTAAATAATCATGAATATTAAATATGAGAGAAAATATCACCTTTCTTTTGGCAGATATTGCTTCTTTGCAAGCTGAGCTGTACATTTCCATGGTTTGCTTAAGTTCAAGCTTCAGCCTTTTCATTTCAGCCTCCAATTCCCTCTGCAAAGAACCAGCAATTCAATAAAATTCATTGCTTAATACTTCATGCAACAGTTGAAGCTTCCTGTTTGGTACACTACGTTGTATTTTTTTAGAAACTATCACTTAGTAAGTCATACATACCGAAGAAAGAGACTTGGCGGGATTCGCCCGAGATTCTGAACCTATACCAAAATCATAATTCGGATCATTCACATCCAATGACTCGAATCTAATCTGACCATTAGAAATGTCACTTAGATCAGATACAGAGTGTCGGCTTGGAGATCTCATCCCAAAATATAGTCAATACTGTCTACTGACAAATTTGGTGTAGGGCTCCGCATCCTTTCACATGCTGGTGACAACATTTCTGGCCCTAAACTTCTTCTCCTTTGCCTTTATTCAACAACAAAATGGATGCTTGATACTGTTAAAAGAGGTATATATAACAAGTAGCAGTAACATGTCCTGGCAAAATAGTAAGATAAATCCACAGACAATTAGATATCTAATATCAGTCCATGTATTGTGGAGGTATATATATTATTGTGAGAAAAATGCAGTTTTATGCTCTGACCCTGTTGGATTAAACGATAAATGAGTTAGGGAGTCAAACCGAACAAAAACATAATGATTAGATTTATGGTTTCAACCAAAAGTTCCCTACAGTGGAACAAACCTCAAAATTTAGTTTCTCATTGAGCACCAAATGAAAAATGTCCAACAATTGTCTCATTTTTATATGGGACAAGTAAATAAAGATAAAAATGGCTGTCTGACTATTGAAATAACCATTGCATTAACTGTTATAACTATCCCAAACATCAAGTGATGGACTAACCGGCCTCAAAGGTTCAGATGCTTTCTTTTTAAGGACATTGCTGTTGTTTTGGTGCTTATAAGCGGTGTCATTATGGATTCCCGTGTTATTTTTTTAACCTTTTGCTACATATCTACTTCAATCAACTAAGTGCAAACAACACACATTCTCATACATTTGTTTTTTTCTTGACATTTGTACTAATTGTTGGAAGATTGAAAGATTTACTCTTTTTAAGCATCTTAACTACACATTCGCATTCCAGAAAGAACAGATAAAAATGGAAAAGCAGAACCAAAGGGGTCCAAAACTAACTACCTGACAGAATCAGATAGTTCGAAATGATCAGCTGGAGGTGAAATAAGTGGAGGAAGCTGTCTAATAGGCGAAGGCATCCTTGGTGGTGTAGCACTATTCATCGCAACACGTCGAGCTTGACGGACAGAAGAAACTTTACCCTTTGCAATCACATAGACATTACAAAAATCTGGGGTTGATTTCATCACTGCTTGTGAAACATCCGAATATTTCAACTTCCTAGCATATAAATTTAGATCAGTTACATGTGCAATCAATCCATGAAGAGTGAAAACTACTCAACAAAAAAAGGCAAAACAAAGAAGAGACTGATTAAGAAACCTGGCGAGAGATTTTCTACTTGTTGCACCAAGCACCAAGTTAGTGATGTAATTGTTGGCAACATATTCTAATAGAGCCTTGGGGATATCATTCCCTTCAACCACAACCTCTTTTAATTGCACCTGAAACAATATCAGCTTATACTACATTACTCATCAAACATTATCACATCTCATTCTTTGCCATATCATACCAGTTTGTGCAGGAACTTTTTAGTGATTTAAATAGAGTATGAATGTTATGTAAAGTGATACAGATGTAGATTGATATTTCGTTTCTAGTATAGAACTACCAGATTTTGGTGCTGTAGCACCTTAACTACACATAACATTCAACTTCTGCGTACGTAAGATCGTTCTTTATTTGCATTACTTTAATGATCTTCGTAAGTTTCTATCTCTGTTCGAACTTGTTAGTTTACTCAATGCAAAATTTACCCGTTTGCGCGCACAGTATCCCCGGTATAGGAGGAAAACATCTCGTACGTTCGCATCGGCTCTTTCCGGACCGTCATCTGGAAGACATATCCAAATCACAAACGCAAATGTCAGAACAAGAACAGAACAAGCACAAGCTACTGCACGAACTATTGCACCTTTAATCAGGACAATGCAGGAAGCTTTGGCATATTAAGTAAATTAGATAGAGGTCCCCAGGTTTTTGTTTATCAAGGTTTATGGATTTAATAACAAAAACATGTGATTCAATAATTTCGGGTAGGTTCATTCCATCTACAACATTTTTTGTTGATTCATGCGTTGCATTAACAGATTTTCTTTTGTAGAACACGATGTATTGAAATATTATCAAACAAGAAATGTATAAATCCTTTCTTTTTTTTTTTTTTTATAATTTTCAGGCACATGCATAGCTCTTCAATTCTGGACATGGTTGTGTAACAATTTCCGACATTCGAACCGGTACCCAAATCTACATTTCCTTCCTGCTCTTAGTCTCTGATTTTGTTCGAGATGTTTCATTCCATTTCTACTAATTTCTCATGAATAATTCTCATTTATAGTTGAAATTAATTAGAATAAGAGAGGATACCTACGATGTTTGCTTTTGACATGGATCAATGTGATGACAGGATTGTCCATCAGAAGATTATCAATGGCCCAACGAACCGCATGAGGGCTGTGCTTGTCCTTATCAATCCCTACCACGGTAGCATGCAAGGACGAGGAATTGATATCTCTTTTCAGCCTAGCCGAGACGTGGTTGCTACTTTCATTATCATTACTATTAATACTATTATTATTAGCGCAGACGCTGCTTCTACGGCGGTGATGCTGCATTGGGTCCGATGCCATATCGTTAATGTGGTTGAAGTTCGAGCTCCGGGCACCGCGAACCGGGGTTATGCTTCTACTGGCGTCACAAAAAGCGGCGTCGTCGTCTCCGCCTTCAGAAGCGTGCGCTTCTTTGCCGCTTCCAGGGTGATGAAGTGCACTTTGTATCGGTGGATGATAAAAATGCATGGTTAGTTTATTTGTTTAGTTTTTCATTTGACAGACCACTTGTCCGAGGTTGTTAAACTTAATTGGACATATCTAAGTTGGGATCGTTTCATTAACTAAATTTAGGCATTTCACATGACGTGGGTTCGTTGGATTCGTTACCACTTTCCTCATATAGTAAAATGTTTAATTGGTGAAAAGCTCGTCTTGTTGTGACTAACTCTAACTTAAGGCTTTTTCTTTCCTTTCATTAATCTCTCGAGGAAAAAACAAACTCAATATAAATCTTCATTTCATTAAGCAAGTAATTTTATATACCGCATGACTAACATATATGTCTTTCGAAAAAATATTTACTGTCTCCAAAACGGTGTCCCCATTTTATTCTAGTAAATAGATAATTGACACGTGTTAAATAAATTTGAAAAATAAAAATATCTTTAAAATATAGTAAACAATTTCTATCATTTTATATATACATGGCAATTATTTATTGGTTGGAACAGATTGCAGACAGTATTACTGAGACAGTAAATTTTCATCTATTATCCTACTCATGAGAAAATTTAACTAGTAATGAAATATCATGTGTTCAAACATGTGATTATAAGAGTAAAGCATCCGTATCTAAGAATCTTTATAAGGTCTTTAAAGTATTACATCACCATTTTAAGGACCTTTTTTTCCTTAAAATTTTACCATTTCATCCTTAAGGCCTTTTGCATCATTTTAAGTTTTATGAGTCTCATATTCTTTTACATACTCATATTCTTTTACATAATATATTTAATAATATATATAAAAAAATTAAAATGTGAAAAACCTTACTTTTTAAGCTCATTTGCAAGAGACCATAAAAAACTTCAAGAAACCATCCCCACCCATAGAAGCCCAAATAGTAAGGTCTTTGACATGAATTCATGTTAAGGACCTCAAATATGGATGCTCTAAGTACTAATAGTTCTTTAATAACTTATTCGTTATTACCATCATTTGTTAAAATATACTTAATACTTATACGTCGCTCACCTGGATAGTAAAAAGATAAGTAATATTTTGCCTACTTATCTTAATGACACATTTCATTGATTGTCTGATGTGTAAGAAAGCAATCCCACATGCATCCCACATGTAGATATAATTTCTTGTATGCCTATTCTCAATAGGTTATGTCGTTAAACATAGGTGGACCAACAGCCTAATCACCTTAAAGGATATGCTATACATTTTTTTTCGATTTGTGATGTTATACAATTTAAAGACATCATACTACAATAAAATGAAAAAAAAAGTTCAATTTGGTTTTACTCGTGCATCTTGAGCATTCTACAATAGTTAGGAGGTAACACCAACATCTTATTTTATTTTTGTGAGCTCAATTATTGTAATTTTACGATCGTGTATGGTCTTTTCCCACATTTTTATTAAAATGCTCTTACAATTTGAATAATATTTATACTTTCTAAAAATTCTTTTTGCAAAAATCTATGCATTTTAGGTTGAAGTATATGGATAAATAAATTAAAAACTTTCCATGCCAATATGAAACTCAAAGTAATGAAAAACAATCAAATTGGATATACCATTTATAACAATATGGTATTTTTGTTTCTACACATTTTCTTTGCAATGTGACAACCTTTTTTTTTTCCTTTTATATATATTGCAAATACATTGTTTTAGCTTAGCAATTTGATGCATCAGCGTATACTGAAAAGTTGAATTAAGGTTTATCACAACCATTGACTCATGCAGAATGTCGGACTATGATCTTTAAAAACCTATTAATTTTAGAAATGCTTAGCTAATGGCATCAAAATCAAAATTTCTATATAAATTTGAGATTTGGGAAAAAAAGAGCAATGAAGGCTTTGAAATTTTTATTTAAAAAATAGTAAGTGATTATTCTGCACATAGGCAAACAATTTATAAATTAGCTTAAAAGCTGCCAAAAATATAACCAAAACTGCCAAAAAATTAAAAAGACTCAAAATGAAGTATACATAAAGATAAAAAAATGCTAAGCAGCGTGCAAAATCAACATTCCTATAAAAAAGTTATGAATTAAACAAAACCTATACAAAAATACTAAAAACCGGCCATTTGAACCCTAAACGACGAATTTACCAAAAACCAGTTTAACTTATTGCTAAAACGCAGTGACTTCGTTAGTTAACTCATTTTCTTCCAGATATGGTCTTCAGATCACCCAACGGTAACAATAAGTTTCTATCCCACTTTTTTAGTACCTACTTATTACTATATATAACTCTCATCACAATTCCTCTCTCACATGATACCCACTTACTTAGGTGAATGTTAAGGAACTTAACTCTAACTTATGCATTAAATATCGGTAAATAAAAGAAAGAAAAAGTTATGTGTTAAATACTCATGAGCCTTATAATCGCCATCAATTACGAATTACCTTTTAGGAAATGTCACATTACTTTTGTTATGCATATCGCATGGGCTTCCTAATGGGAATCAAATTTAGAATCCTAGCAGACTTATCGTTTATGACTAAAGCACAAGTAAGAAATTTGAATAACTTAATCCAAATGTTTCTTAAAGATTTTCTATTGTTTAAAGAATTAACGTTCAAAGAGAGATACTTGATCATCATATTCACTTGGGAAGGATTTTGTTAAAATTGAAAACAAACTCTTGATTCCAAAACAATCCACACATCAAAGCATTTCAATTAAGAACCAACTAAAACTAAATAGTGTTTTGAGTTTTTAAGTTTATTTGATGGAAACTAAATTGATATTGATGCATCAATGTTAGATATGTCTCATATACACAAAAGACAAAATAATCTTTGTACATAAGTACTAACTACTGTCCATATGATAGTCATGATGATGGTTGAATGATATAAGCATTGTTGTTGCATATGGATTCCATTACCATGTGATGTTACTCTGAGTAGTGATTCATTTTCTTACTTTTTTTTATTAGCTATCCAAACTAATTTCAAACATGATCCATGACTTAAGTTTTTGAGGAATGCTCGAGTTGACATCCTCTCTATCATCTTAGGGTAAAGGGATAATCTCACCTCAAATCTAATACCTACGGTTTCTCACAATGAGAAAAAAAAGGTGAATAAATAAATAAACCTCCTTTTCCCCTTTTTCTTTCTTACTATAGCTGACTAAAGACTTCAAATTAAAGTCCTCTCAAATTTCTTCAACACTTATAGGAGGAAAAGTGAAAATCCTTTTAAATCTTTTTGCAATAGTATGTGTTGCAAAATCTGTGTACAGCATATGCCTATCATACTCTAATGGTCCTTCTTAGAATCAAGTGTACAGCATCCATAGAAACAACAAAGACATTACCTCATCCTTGTAATATCTAATGGGAAGGGGTATTTTTACTTGTTTGTGCACATGTAATATTCCTTGCCACAAAACCATAGAAATTCATATAGTCTTACACGAGGAATGGTAGGGAGTTTCATTTTCTCTACATAAATGGTGCATGAGATATCGGTGCAACTCATACTATTAATAGTGATTACACATGTCTTCCCATTTATCATACACTCTATGTAAAACAAATTCTTGCATTTCTTCAAACGCTCCTCTAATTATACTTTCAAGAAACTCCTCACTACCAAAGACAAGAATGTTGTCAGCTTCTCCTTTAATAAATGGAATTATTTCACTCTCCCTAAAAGGTCTACCTTGTTCTCTTCTTCCTTACCTTTAATCACCATATCAACATCATTTCGTCTCACCATCATCATTCTTGTTTGACATTATAATTGCCACGCCCCAACGGGTACCTTAAACGTGATAGCCCACTGTATACAATATTAAAACTTAAGAATGACTATCCCAGTCACTCAAAAGCTTCTATATTAGTACAAGGCGTATATTCACATCAAAGGAAGGCCGGTGAAGTAATGCATTTTAAGATATTGGCAGTGGAACATGCAAAATAACACTTAATATATTTCACTGAAACATAAAGTCTTACAACTTCTATGGGGCATTCTCCTAATAATTTCCATAACAACATGGTTTTCCTTAAGATAAATAACTAAAGCTAGAAGATTTTAGAAGAAATCTACTCTAAGACTTCAAAATAGAGTTCCTCCAAAAGCTCTCAAAATAAAGATTCTACCCGAATGATCAAGATGATCTCGAGTACAAAATGACTAGAGGGTGGCAAGTAGGTTAAATTGGGCCAACCCGGCCTGGCCCACTTTGGCCCTAGGTTTAAAGGCCCAATTTTACCTAACCCTAACCCAACCCACTTTAGCCCGTGGGTTAAACGGGCCAGCCCACTTTTTGACCCTTTTAACCCACTTACATATTTTGTGAGTTAAATGGGCCAAGTTGACCCATTTAACTTATTTATACTAATTAATAAGATATATATAATAAAAGAGAGTTTATAAGGTTATATATATAATGATTAATTTCATTATTATTTTAATTACTTTTTATATAAAAATAAGTTTTCTAAAATAACTTATTAGATAATATATTTCATTTAAAACAATAATAATATATTTTATAAAATTTTAGGGTGCATGTGCATCAATTTGTCATTCTTTGTTATAATTAACCCATAAATTTTATCTCAAGTATAAAAAATCTCAAGAATAACCTTCATTAATACATATTTACCCTATAATTATTTATTTTATTTTTATAAAAGTAGGTTGGTGAGTCAATCCACTTAACCCGCGGGCTAGCCCACTTTGGCCCGCGGGTTAAGTGGGTTAGGTAAAATTAACCCACTTTTAAACGGGCCAAAAAAAGCTGACCCCAACCTGTTTTTAAAGTGGGTTAAACGGGCTGGCCCGCGGGTCATAGCCCATTTGTCCAGCTCTAAAAATGACAATCCCGCAATATCAAAAGTCTGTAGGGGTATAAGCATAACTAGTTTAGTGAGTTATTCCTTACGCAAAAGTACTAATAACAGGCATTCATCCAAATTCATTAAACAAGCATATGAAATGTAACAACCATATGATCAAACAGTACATACGACTATCTGATTTCGTATGTGTGATGGATTTACCCCTCCATTAGTGGTTAGGGAATGATTTGAACTGGGTCCCCAAACGACCTCCTTAAAAGTTTGCGCACTTCTTGGAGTTCCAACGAACCGTACTATTAGTCCCCGGGCTTTTCTTACCTAAAGCGATTGATCCGGCTCGGCTACAACTTGAGGCCATATTCCCCGAACGTCCTAAACCCTCAAGATGTAGCTAGGCAGCTTACCTTTCCGATCTCACGCTGAAGAGTAGTAGCAAAATTTCAAAATGATATTCTAAGTGATATATATAAGCAATTTATTATATGGGAATTCCAATGTGACATTAAATCATTTAAAGCGATCAAGCAATAATTGCACACATAGCAATACATACATGGAAACAATTATATCAATCACAGATCGGATTCCGATATACTTATCGTTCATTGATCGCACATAACAATTCACATACATAATTCCTACGATATCCCACATGCATATCAATTTTATCTTTTCCTAACATCTAGTGCTCTATTCTACAAGCACATGCGCGAATACATAAACGTAAAGGAAACTTACTCGTCCATAGTGATCTTCTATGAGTCGAAGTAATCCTCGGGAAAGAGAAGATTTTGGTCATCTACACCTAAACAAAAGAAATTCAAGATCTATTCAAACTCTATAATTCTATCTTATTGAATTCGTCAAAAATCGTATGAATGGAAATCCCAACTTAAAATAGCCATAACTTGCTTATTTTAACTCGAAATTTCTCATATTATATACCGATTTCTACCTACTCGAAAAGATCTAACCATTTCTAAGGTTATTTTTTATCAAAAGAAGTTATTTGGGTCTCGGAATAGTATCGTACAGATTTACTATGAAAATTCAAGATTTCAAAACTAGAGTTTTCAAACTTTTCTTCATTCAAGGGCTCTTGTACAAAAATATAGATAATTGTATAGTTGAGAAATCCTTTGAATATATATATAAACTCAAAGTGTATGCATAGATTTAGTAGTGTTGCCTCAACAATGATTTTTATAAAACAATGTGTCTTTAAAAGTGAGAAAATGTTAAGAATTGAAAAATTCCTTTTTAGTTTTGTTTGGAAATTTTTATGAGTATTTCCTTCTTTTAACTCAATTTATTAATGTTAAAAATAATTAAACTTTCGAAAACTAATTTTAGTCTTTTATGATTCCTACAACTTTATTTTTAGTAGTTGGAAAATATAGTTTTTCTAAATATTTCTTGGCTATGTATTCTGAAGTTTTTCTAAAGTTTGATCCAAGAATAATATCAACGATTTTATAAGTTATTTATTATTTTTATTTCCTAAGTAAAGCTTATCCTTACAAATGTTATTCTTTGATAATTTTGTAAAACTTATCTAAACCTTAGTATATTGATGAAAACTTTACATATGAGTTTAAGAAAACTTTTGATCAAATAAAGAATTAAGTTTAAAGAATTTTTCTTATTTCATTGGTTTGAAAAGAGAGTTTGTGATAACTTTATTTTATGTATTCATTGATAAAATCCCATATAGTATTATCACTAAAACTTGAGCTAAACTTATCTAACTTTAGAAAATATTTATTAAGATAAAATTTTAAGTTTTTATGGAAGAATCATTCCTTATGTGACAAAATTTATTTTTAAAGAGAGTTCTTATTTTATTACTTAAGAAAACTCATTTTCATTATGGTTGAGACAATATCAACATGTTCATGCATGAATGAGAATATGTAACTATGATAAATATAATAAAAACAACATAATAAGATAAATATAATAAGAGCATAAAAGTAAAGTCAAGTATTGGGAACCAACACATCAAGGTATCCCGGACTAAGAAGAGACTAGTCCCAAAAAGAAAGGAAAAGAAAAGAAAGAAAATTGTTTTGACTTGATATGGACAAGTCTAAGACTAGAAAGACTAGTCTTAATAATAGTATAATAAATAAATTGCAAAGCATGAAGTTAAATAAAAACAAGTGAGCTTATGCTCTAAAAAAATAATATACATAATATACATAATACTATATAGAAGTTAGATTAGAACAAATAATAACAACAACAACATAATAACAACATAGTGGAAGACATGAACCAAAAAAAAAAAAAAAAACATATTGTTGCTTCTTTAAAGAAACATATACTAAGCTCATGTTAAGTTAAATGAACATGATGAGTGAATAAAAGAAAATTTTTACTTAAGGTTTTGTGTTTGTTGAAGAGGAATAGAATGAGTGTAATAATATGTGAGAAAGGGTTTTATCGACAGAAAGGAGAATTTAGAAGAGAATTTGAGAGAGAGATTTTATGGAGTGATTTTGGTAAGTTTTAGTAGGAAATGAATCGTGAAAGAATGAAGGAGGAATGGGATATTTATAGAGTTTGGAGTGGAAATTAGATGTGACTAAATAAAATAGAAAAGAAAAATAAATTGATGGATGGGGAGAGAGGGGGAGGTGTCGATTTTGGGTTTGTAAGGGGGGCAAATTTATTTATTTTGTTGTTTTGTAATAAAAAGAAGACGTAATGTGTAAAGTATGATGTGATTAAAGCTGTATGGAGAAGATAAATTGTAAGGTATAGGTATGGTAGAGTGTAAGAAAAAGTAGAGATAGATGAATAGTAGACTAGACAATTAAAATACCGGTGGTAAAGAAAATATGCATAAACGGCTTATATTTGATATTTTTAGTTACCGAAAAATTCTAAAACTGATATTTTTGAAATCCTTATATTTTTACGAGTCTATTAGTGTTGTCGAATATTTTTTACTATTCGGTGCACCAGGGCACGGTTTTTGAAAATTAATCCCGTTCAGATCTGAAAGATACTAAAAAATTATGAATCTGATATTTTTAAGCTTTCCTATATTATTATGAATCATATTCCACAATTATCTTAATTTCGTTGTCTAGGGTTTAAGAACACGGGATTGCCGGATCTAGATTCACTAGACTAAAATAAAACTAAGTTAACTTTAGGATTTCCGGTTCGACTTCCGGTTCGACTTCCTTCTTAGGGTTTGCTTATATTATCAAAAAAATCTAGGGGCTTACAATAATGATATATGGCCATATCCAAGACACTCAAAACTCTTCACATCTCTATGTGTTTTTCTCTGCATTCATTTCATAACTTTAGGCTCTAATTGCTTCTCCTCATTAGGTCCTTCCAGCTTCCTTACAACCTTCTTATATATTGAGCCTTGGGTTTAACTCATATGGGCCCATAGCATATAATTGTAAAATCTAAATATATTGAAAAAGGAAAAAAAAAATGCATCTCATAAATATGTGAGATAAGAAATATGATCGTGGAAGAAAATATAAACTGCAATAAACTTATAGCAATGGTGTTGGACAGAAGTGGGCTGTAACGGAAATTGAGAAAGGCACTATTACAAAGGTGCACAATACGAATCCACGAAAGTGGAAAAACAAAGATGTAATAGTTCATTATAATCTCTTCCTGCTTTCTCGAAATTGAAAGTGATTTCTTTCCGGTAAAGCGATTTTGGATCCACGTTATGATGGCTCATTAAATCTTGATAATGACAAAATTTTTTCTATTGAATTTATGATATGAAGTACTACAAGGTGATTATTGTTGTTTCTTATTAATCCTTCTTAGTTATCCAGATTGAATAGGCATTTTCACGAATTGAATAATTTTGAATTTTATTAGCATCCACTATTTTGGTAAAGGATTAGTTATCTACTAGTATAATAGTGAAGAAAAATATTATAATCCCATTATTGTTAATAGTGGAAGTTTTGCACTGTAATCCTGTAGTTTTTTTCCTCAATTAAGGTATTCCACGTTAAATCCTGGTGCCATTGTTATTTTATATTCAATTTTTATATTAGCGATTACTATAGAAATAATTTCATGTTTACAACTCCAATTAAAATTAATTACTTATTTAAGGTCAAAATAAAAATAATTACTAATATACAGTTGCTAAATCGCGTATATAAATCAAGATATATAAACATTATACGGTGTACTGTATATCACGTGTTGTAGTTGCGATATTCGCATGAATATCACGTTTATAAAACGCGATTTACACACAAACAAAAAAATTCATATCGCAATATTTGATTAAATCGTATGACACAATTACTAATAGCAACATAACAACGCTATATAAACATCATATCCTATTTTATTCCTGCGATTTACATGTAAATTATGATATCTTGTTTCTTAAACTCGATTTTGCTACGGTATATTGGTAATTAATTTCATCAAAGTTGTATATTGGTAATATTTTTTCACAAAAACCTTAGACATGTATTGTATTCGATTGCTATAGGTAGGAGGAAAAATTATCTTGTCATTATACCATATTGATTTTTTGTAACATTATCACGTTTTATTTATGTTAGAGTAAATTTTAGTGTAGTTGTAGTGGTACCCTATAACCCAGGCATTTTTGTTGTCTCTCAACCTCACACCCCTTGGGTTATTGTACGATTTAAATTTAACAACATGGGCAATGTCATCTGCAAGCCCACCAAGGAATCTAGTGATGGATTCTTTGGGAGATTCATTGACTTACACGGTTACACCTAGTCATTAAAGTCTTAAATTTCTTACAATATTCTTCCGCACTAGATCTTCCTCACCATAAAATTTAGAAGGAAAAAAAAAATAGTATCTCTTACTTAAAGTAGTTTAGTACAAACCATTGACTCTTCGATTACTTCATTAACCATTAACTTACACATAGTTCTTTTTTTCATTCATTCATGGTTACCTTTTTCTTCTAAATTTTGTATTTGCTTTTCATTAATTTGTCCTGCCATATTTTTGAACATGGACGTTTCTATATATGCCAAAAGATATAGCCCTTAACCGAGTATTTCATAAAGGTTGAATATATGATTCATGCAATTATATCACATCAACAAATTTCCTTCCTTAGCTTGAAGCCCTGAACATTTCAGACATGTAAATGCATACATTTTCCATAAGCAAATTCTAAAGTTAATGTGATTTTCCCACAAAGTTTAACGACTGTTTTCAATTGAGATATTAAATTTTTGCAAAATAACAAACGTCAACTTCTGCGATCTAATCATTCTTCTCAAAATAATCATTTAGCTTACTTTTCTATATGCCACATCCTTAATAGAAAAGAACTATATTAAAAATAAATAGAAATTTCTTCAACCCATGCATTTTTTATTGTAGCGTATTTTAGCGTTTGATCCTTCTTTTTTTATTTCATTCACTATAAAAAAACTAGTCTTTAGAGATAGAAATTCTACAATAAAAAATAGGTTTAATAAGTTAGATTTATATAAATAAAATCAGTAATAATGGTTTTTGTAATGGATATTTAATCTTAGACATAAAATTTATATCTCTAAAACCCAATTTTTTTTACAATAATTCCAGGCTTTCAGCTCTGCTTATTTACTCCTATATGTATATGTGCTCCGCCTCTTGCTCCTTTTGATCTAGGTGCTTCAATGGTGGTTTTGCACTTGGCCTGTCTTTTCCGCAGGCTCATCATCAGCAATTTTAGGAATTATCTCTTCGCTAAGCACGGCTTCATCGAATCTCGGCTTATTTTCCATATTCTCAGTTGATGCAGCTCTTCAGCCTAATCAACCACAATGCGTGCATCCGACTTTGAATGTTGTGAAGACAGAAAGTTATAAGCGCGAATTAATCACAAAATTTGATATATCTAAATCGAAATTCTTTGGTTATAACTTCAACGCAGACGAAGCAACCTGTATTGCATGTTGAAATATTTAAATGAGTTAGAAATATATTTTGAAAATAAAATAAAATAAAATTCATATTGTTTATGTTAATGCATTTTTTGGCGTTAGATTTACGATCCTTACAAAAATATAGCAAATCCCATGAATATATGGATTTAGTCCCTATGATCTCAATGTAAATAAATTCGACAACAAAAAAAAAAAAAAAAACAAAACAAAAAAGAAAAGGAAAAAAGGCTCTAATGATGCTAACATGTGACATAAAACGACTTCATTAGCGATGTATAATACATGTAAAATATCCATATATGAATAGTTTCATAAAAAAACCTATATACAGTATACTATTGCCACCATTAATTTGTAATAAAAAATTATCGATATTTCACTACCTCTTATTCGAAAATATGACATACTAGTACCGATTATTTATTTTTCCGAATTACCTATGATTACCTCTCTTTTGGCAGATATTGCCTCTTTGCATGCTGTGTGCTATACATTTTCATAGTTTCCTTAAGTTTATGTTTTAGTATTTTGATGCGATGCGAATCACGATCAAATAACGAGATAAATGAGATAAATCAAGACAATTCAAAGACAAAAGGAAAAACGAAGTGAAAAGATGTGAGCCAGCCCTAAAGCTGTCGGTGTTAACTTAAAGGCTGCTGATCTTTATTAGTTTGTTGCTTTATTTCCTATTTTCTTTAGACGATATCTTGTATTTATTATTTAGTCAATTTTACATTTATTAGGATTTTGACTTTTAAGATTCTATCTTTTGGATTTCCCTTAGTCATTATTTGTATTTATTATTTACTTTTTTAGGATTTTTATGTAATAGTATAAATAGATATTTGGCTTGTCATTGTATAGACAACTGATATTTTGACATATTTGATATTGAATTGAGAAGATTTTATCTGAATTTACAATTACTTAATAATTGTGTAATTAAGTTCACGTTTTAAGATTCACTCGTTGAGTATTCTCTGTTATTGAATGTTTCTGCACCGTGTCATCTTTTCCTTTTAGCTTCCAATTCCCTTGCAAAAGAGATTTTATCCGACCACCAAGATTTTCATCACTTAAATAAATCAGATGTAGAATTTGGGACTAGAGATTTTATTCCATGTAAATGCATGTCGTCGTCGTCGTCATGGTTATTATTGTCTACTGAGACGACACTTGTTGATACAGGGTTTTGTGTGCTTTCATGGTCTCCGATTGGCATGTCTGATCCTAAACTTATATTCTCCTTCGCTTTCTCGGCCCTTCGCTATTAAATAGAAAGGCATAGATATATTACTTGGTACTGCTAAAAGAGCTGTATATGTGTGTATGTATATGAAAACTCAAGTTGAAGCATGGAAAAACTTTTCAATCTTCAAGTATTGTTGTACAATGATTTTTCCTAGTTGACAAGAAAACTGTTTGTTTAGAGGGGATAAAAATTTGCTAGTCCAAGCTTATGATCTCGTTTGTGTTGTTATGAATAATATCATATTGAAGTATTTTTTTTAAATATATATTATTATTTTTTTAATTTATTTAACACGCATAATATGTTTATTTAGAAAGACACAAATAAGATAGCCATGGAACACAAAAGTTTTCTCGTTTAAAGAGTCTATCGAGCTTATTAGTAGAAAAAATTGCGGGAAATTGGTCATGTGGGTTTTGAAAAAATACATTATTTACACATGAGAAAATATAGAATAATAATTAAAAGGACATTTATTGTAAAAACTAGCATAGCTGTGGTCTTTTAGGTTGTCAGAATAATGTCAAAGGAAGATCAGGCTTTTAATATATATATTTATCAGGTAAATATTAAATTTGGTTGTACAATTATGCAATTTAAAAGTATATATTATTCATTTTAGAGTGAAGTGTGTATGAAATAAATCAACACTTTTAAATTCAAGTTGATGAAGGAACAAAGCACAATATAAAACCTTCATCCACCTTTTTCATCATTAGATTGGGTGAATGTAACATTTTGTATCTATACTTTACTAGTTTGTATAATTAACTACTGAATGTTTATAAGTGTTGATACTTTATCTAAACTTTGATCACTTTTGTAATTAACTACCTATACTTTGCTAAATGTACGATTAATCACCTCATTTAAATACTATAAATGAGCTTGAAAAGTTATAGATAATAAATTAACATTTTTAAGCTTTCCTTGACTACTTACCATAATATCAAGGGATTACATGATGATATAACATCCATTCCAGTGCTGTGCTTGCTTACATGGTGTGTAGCGTGTTAGCTAGTTAACTTATGTTTGTCATTTTCTATTAGATATTTTAGATTTGCTATGTATTGTTGATGAAACTTGACTTTATTGAGCGATTTGCTCAAATACTAAGTGTTGAAATTGCATATGAGGCACTGAGGTGCAAGAATTGTGCATTAGTTTAGAAGCATCACTCTTGATGATCCTTTAGAGCTAAGAAATGCAAATGATTCACTACTCTCCCAACTGGCTCAAGAAGTCATCGTAGATTAAGAGGAGAGGGTCAAGGTAGAGAGTAGGATCATCGACAAGCTCCAATTGATATCAGAAATGGGGCCTCACTTGTTCATTCCCTTGCACCATTATTGGCTTGTTAACATTGCCGTATAAAATAAGGAGTAAGTTGAATTCCAATTCAATAGGAATGTAATAATTTTATAATGACTATTATGATGTTCATTTGGTGTAAAGAATAAAACAAGTAGTAATTGGAGTATTGTTTTTATTACAGAGTAAAAATAAATTGTATATGTGATATTTTCAATATAATGGTATTTTTGACAAAGTTAAAAATAAATCATTGAATAACAATTCATAAGTATGAGAACATGAATTACTATTCATTGTTTTACTTAACAGCAATTTATTATGAATTGTTATTTCCATTAATTGAACACTATAATAACATCTCTACATATAATGAGGAGGGAAATGGATTGTTATTCATCTCAAGTGAACATACTGCATATATTGAAGAGGCAAGTCTATTTGTTTTGCCTTTTACCCTTCAAGGGAACTATGGGCAAGATCTCTAGTGCATCCATGCAAACTCTACCACGCTCGCACAAGCGGCACCTAACAACACCTATTGATGACATGGGAGAGAGTCTCACTTAGGTTAAGTATGATCCCATCTTGGTGCGTGTTAACTAGGGATGTGCAAAAAAATCGATGAAACCGAAAAAACCAAACTAAAACCGTAAAACCAATCCAAAAATATGATTAACTGGTCCGTTGGTTTCAGTTTAGGATTACGGTTTTTATTTTTTTCGGTTTCGATTTCGGTTTATAACCATAAAAAACCGATGGTTAACGGTTAACCGTTTCAATATTTATAAATATATTATATATAATTTACATATATAATTATTTTTTTAAATATATATATATATATGATTTACATATATATATAATTTACTTATGTTAGTATTTATTGGATTTCGATTAAAATACTATTGTCTATATTTGATGGAGTTAATATGGTAATTGTTTTGTTTTGATTTTATTAATAATGATACATCCGAAGGTTTGTTTTTCCCCTTTTTATTAATTTGATTTTTTTTTTAAAAGCTCTTGTAATATATATAATAATTTAAAGAAAAACTCTATGATAAAGGTTAAAAAATAAGTTTGTTGAAATTATCAATTTGATTTGTTGAAACCAATACGTTAAATGGTTAAAAATCGAAAACTAATTAAATTAACCGAATAAAACAGTTAACCATTAAGGCGGTTAACCGTTTATAATGGACTGGTTAAGGATCGAAAGATTAAAAAACCGATCATTTCGATTAGGTTCAAAAAATAGGATCACAGACCGGTTAACCGATCCGTGAACACCCCTAGTGTTAACCTTAGCTACAATCCATGAAGCGCTCATCAGGGATAGTTCTTCATGAAGATAAGGAGCATGCAATGTTAATAATTTCTTTATTTATATTTTGATTGATCTTTTGTACTTGTGAATAACAAACTATACTAGTCAAGTTTAATCAAACTTCTTATTTACTCTTCATTAATGTTATTGGCATGGTTAAAAATTGGGATATGTTAAGTTTGGAGTTTGAAATGTTTTGAAGTGGAGATTGGGAGAATTGGTTGGAACTACCGTATGGTATTATTGTTTACATATGCAAGATTTTGGTTTTGAATCGTATTTGGAGGTTATAAATTGATAATATTGTACTTGGATTTAATTTCAAATTAATAAGGATATGTGTGTGTATGTGTATGTAATAGGTTGAAGTTGTGTTTTCAAGAGACGATTTTATGCACTATACTAAACTTGTGTCTTGGAGATATAAGTTTTAGGAACTTCTACGGACTGTAATGGGATTATACCATCAATATTATAAAATTGAATTGATTATAAAAGAAATTCGTGTAAAAAAATTAAATGATTCGATCATGGTTGAAAAAGTTTAAACCGTTTATTGATGTAATGGGACCAGTTTCGCTCTATTGCTACAGATTGTAAAATCTTCCTGAGTTTTAATATTAAAATGGAATCGTGCCTTAAAAATATCATTTTAAGTGCCAATTTTTTGGGTGTATTTTTTACAAGACCTAATAATGTAATTTTCCTTTTTAATATATATATTTTATTTCTTAACCCTTTTATTCGATTGATTGTCGGACACATCATGAAGCTCCAAAGTTCACGAGTTATCCTTCCATGTTTCTCCTGCAAAGTTAGAATAAAATAATAACAAAAAAGCAACAAATTAATCCCAAAATTAAGAGATTAAGGGTTTGGGCGGGACCCTTGGTTTGTTAACTTTGTTTCTGATGCCTATTCTATCTCTCTGTTAAATTTTGTTTGTAATTTATATTAGTCAATTAAAATTTTCGGTTCAGCCAAAAAAAAATTAAAATATTCGGTGACTAGAATTACGGTCTTCAAATTATACTTTATTTTACAACGGAGAAGCCCCAAACTCCACCAGCTCTTCTTCTGATTCCACCACTCAAAGCTGAACCCTCCATTGAACTTCTTTCCCCGTTTACTGTAAGCTATACGTTTTCGCAAAATTCGAATGATACAGTGATAAAAAGGATGTCAACGGTGTATGTGTTGGAGCCGCCGACGAAAGGGAAAGTGATACTAAACACTACTTATGGTCCTCTAGACATCGAACTCTGGCCTAAAGAAGCCCCCAAAGCAGTACGTAACTTCGTACAGTTGTGTCTTGAAGGTTACTACGACAACACCATTTTTCATCGTATCATCAAGGACTTCCTTGTTCAAGGTGGTGATCCCACTGGCACTGGAACAGGTTCCGTAACACACAAAAACTCTTCTCTCTGTCTCTGTTATTGGTGTCAATTTTTTATCTTTCTTTTTGCATTTTCTAGGTTTTTTTTTTTTCCAATTCCAATCGAATAGTGTTTTGTTATGTGCCTATTCATACATACATGATGGTTTTGGATTGGTGGGAGCATTGATGGAAAATAGAATGGGGGGTTTAGTAGTTCTGCACCTTGTTTGAAATGGGTGGAAAGCACATGTTTGGATGGTTTTTATAAGAGAGTGGAAGTGGGATGAAATGGGCGGAAGTAATTTCACACCAAGACCCATCTTCGAGAAACCAATGGAAATTGAACCCACAAGCTCGGTCATATTGTCATAGAGGGAGGAAAAAAAATATTATTGTCTTAGTGGAAATTGAAGCTGGAAGCTTGGACATTTGTCATGCCTTGTCCATGAATTTGCTGAAGTATGAAAGCCAAGTCTGTTGGACTTGAACTTAGCTAAATGCCTAATCCAAACTTAAAGCTAGAAGGGCAATAATGGATGTTCTCATGAGTACATTGAACCAAGTACTTTGACACTCTAGCTTGAGTCAATGTGCTATTAGATGTAGCTGTTTTGAGGGTATTATACAATTATTGTCGGGATTTTTTCCCTTACAATTTCTTAGTTACTACATTTTCTATATATTCAGGTGGTGAAAGTATATATGGGAGTCCTTTTGCTGATGAATACCATTCTCGTTTGCGGTTCAAGCACAGGGGCCTTGTTGCATGTGCAAATGCTGGCACACCGATTTCGAATGGAAGTCAGTTTTTTATAACACTGGATCGCTGTGATTGGCTTGATCGCAAGAATACAATTTTTGGAAAGGTAATGATCATGCTAAGAATGCAGGAAATATGTATTTTGCCCTTTGAAGTTTTGATTCATTGATGTTTTATTCTTAGGTGACTGGAGATTCGATATTTAATCTTAGTCGGCTAGCTGAGCTTGAAACAGACAAAAGTGATCGGCCGTTAGATCCACCCCCCAAAATAATCTCTGTCGAGGTACCTTTCTACCTCATAATAGCTTTAAATATCATGGCTGATACTTTTGAGGCTCAAATGGCCACTTAACATTGTCCAGTAGAGGAAATTAGTTGCTTTAGCAGGAATGCTTGCAGACTTCAACTCTTAACAACATGAACAAAATGCTATTGTACAAGTAGCGAAACATCATTGCTCTTGTTTAAAATTTGATCTGATTGAATGCTAATCTTAGGTACTATGGAACCCTTTTGAAGACATTGTTCCAAGAGCATCAGTGAAGCAACCAATCCAGTCTGCTGCTGTTACTCAAATTAAAGAACCTAAGAAAAAAGCTGTAAAGTATGCCATTCCTTTCAAAAATACTATTTGAACAAGTTTATTATGTGTCTATATTAGGATTTTTTTTGTGGTATACATTTTGTTTTAGAAAGCTGAATTTGCTTTCATTTGGGGAGGAAGCTGAAGAGGAAGAGAAGCAGATGGCTGCTATAAAGCATAAAATCAAGAGTAGTCATGATGTACTAGATGATCCTCGCCTCTAAAAGAAGAAGAATCGGTAATTATGTTGATTTTGTTTCACCAAAAGGAATTGATAATGATTTTGAGTGATTCATATCAAAAGTCTGTATCTGTTAAGAAATTTTGCAAAGTCAGTGGGATCTCTTTGCATACTTGCTTTGCTGCTATTATTGATGATATATACCAATATCTTTTAACTAGACAAGGTGTTGAATGGCAGTATAATAGTGATAGATTTTTTTCCGTGGATTATCTGACACAGAACTTGTCTGAAGCTAAGAACACAAGGGATGTTCAGCAATCTGTTAGAGAAACTTTAAGCACAAGAAAAAAGAGTCTCAAAAAGAATTAGAAGCTGAATTTTCTGTTTCATTAAGGAGAAGTGATGATGAAGATGATGAGGATGAAGCCAGCTTTGATGCACGAATGCGCAGACAAATTCTTCAAAAACGTAGAGCTGGGTGATCGCCCACCAAAGCCAAGTATGAAATTTGTTATTTTGTTGTTTTACATTCTTGTTTCTTCCTACAAATGGTTATAAGGTAGCATTTGGTTGCACAATTTTTCATGATACTGCCCTCATAAAAGTTATTGTACATGTTTTTGTTTCATAAAATATTGCTGGAATTGGACAAAACCCTCTTTATGGGACTTGACGAACTTCAAATTTTTGTCTCTTACATTTCATAGTGCAAAAATATTAGAATTGGACAAAAATCAAATCACTTAGTAAGAATTTTGTCCAACAAAAATGTGGTATAGGAGAATTGTACCGTCTTGTATTTTTTGTATAGTGTTATCCAGTACTCTTTCCTGTCCAATTTTATAACCAAATGCTGCCTAAATTATGAACCTCACCTTCCTTTAGAGGCTAATATCTCTTTTCCTTTATAAAACAATAATGAGAGGAGTCACATTCAACAAAACACGTTTTTAGGCATTATGAATGTACTAGGATCTAACTACAATACTTTAAAGTGCTTTAATTCTGCTCTAGCGAGTCATTAGAATTACTATATGTAAAACTTAAAACGAATGCCTATTGTCTTCTGCTTAGTTGCTCATAAAGCCTACAATTATATGCTAATTGAGAGCCCAATGTTTTCCTTCTTCCTTTCTTTAAATTTCTTATTTTCTTATAATGAGTAAGGTTTTTCTCTCTCTCTCTCTCCTTTTATATCCATTAAAGTTATGTTATATTTGGTTGATAGGAATGGAATTGGTATTCTGTCTTTATTACAATGAAATAGTTATTATCTCGTTTGGTTTATAAAAAATTCCACTAGAAAGAATGTCTATTCCATATAACATAGAATAGATAAGTAATCTTTATTCCTTTATGAGAGGAATCGCTATTCGTTGTGAAAAACAATTTTTTTACCAAAAATACCTGTAATCATAAATCAAAAGAATTGTTATTTTTTTCAAACCTTATTCCATTCCAGTAAATCAAACATAATATAAGTAAGTCATCAAAGGTCAAACTCCTAGACCTATGACGAAGAGTATGACACTCTTGCAATCACATAGGCCATTGGACTTTACTCAAAAAAATCTTTCGGACTTTTGTAATATTGTGGGTTGCAAATAACTTTGAGAAAGTGTGTTACATTTTTAACTTGTCTTAAGGATGTTCTTCATGCAGCCATATTGAGCTTTCATGTGAATCTGTTTGTTAATTATGGGGATGAATTGTCTGGACTTTTTGTATCATAAAGACACCCAATTACAAAAAGTTAGAGGTTGAGGCACTTGTCTAGACCTTCGAAAATTATAATTTGGATTATCATTTGTTATGCTGATGAACAGTTACTTTGAAAATAAAAAATAATAGACTTGCCAAAGTGAAAATTTGTTTTCAAGGATTCAACATTCCTCTCCTTCAAAATAAACGATAGCTTGCTAAAGATATATTATGTTAATTACATTGAAAAAACATATATACTGGTGTGGGGTGCCAATAGTTTTAGGTTGGTGGGATAAGCTGATATCACTGTATGTTTGCTGATGATCATTCTAGGAAGAGACTTAGTGTCTCTAGGTTCCCTTTTCCTATTAATTTTACAGAAATTTCACTTCTTGTTAAATGTTATTGGTCCATCATATTTATATAGTGTTTATTTTGTACCATTTGTGATTCTCATACCTGAATGGAATAGAACCTCTTCTTTGGGAATGCAGAAACTGCCAGTCACAAGGACCAGGAAACATATTCTAGGAGGTAAGTTTTTTTTTATTTTCCTTCAAATTACCTCTGCTTGCTTATATGTACACAAAGCCTCAAACATATGGACAAGGTGTCACAATATTCTTTTGGATAGACCGTAGCATTAGCTTTACATAAAAAAGGCGAGGAGCATATGATGAGCTTGCACAAGTTGGAAGTCTCACTAATAGTTAAAATCTTTTGATTGCTAATGCCCAAGAAAACAGGATGATGATCATAATCTTTATTTTCTAATGATGATGACCTATTAAGTTTCACTTTTCCTTGTGCGGGCTGGAGGTGCCAGAAAGATCCCCCTCATGAACTTGCGCATATCTCACAATCGTAATTTTCCGAGAAATGGTAAATTACTTTCCACATCAAAGGAATTTTCTTTTGATGATCAATGATGGATGGAAATGATGAAAGGACTTAAGCATCTCAACTGTTATAAGTTCTTTATGGTGGTATAGGACAATGAGATTTGCTACAATGCTTATATGTTGAAGAAAAATCTATGAGTTGTGATTTGTTGCAGTCTAAAAGTAGGGTAATTACTAACTTCTTTCTGAATTCTGTTGGACCATCGTCTTCTGACTTTTGTGTGGAATCCCCTGTCCACAACTCACTGTATATAATTATTTACCCTTTTTTCCCCTTATGGAAGCATGAAATTTATTTCAGGGGTCTGCAAAAGGTAGTACCTAGCAGTGTAATTAGTGAAGTAGAATTTACCAGTAGATTTTGTTAGGAATGGTTCAACAGGATTTAGCCATGTGGAAAATTGTACAAGGGAGATAGGGTCATTTTATCAAATTCACAAGAAAATTTATCATAAAGCCTAATTAATCAAATTCAACTCGCAAAGAAATGATTGAGGAGATTGGTGATGCTGTGAAGTGAATAGGTCTGCTGCCATTCAATGGAGTTGGCCCTATTAGTTAGATTGCTCTAGCCAAGCAATACTTTGAGGTGCACCAGACAATGCCAGCAGTGAAAGTGCAGCTGGTGTTAATTGGAATGGAGAGGCACGGAGTGCTTATCACACGTATTTTGATCTAGTTTTAATCAATTAGGTCCTATAATCTGTTGCCATGACTTTGTCAGTACTAGACAGTATACTTATCGCATGTAGTACAAGAATAAATTATAGGGTCATATTTCTCAAGATCTTGGTAAGTACTTTTACCCACCTTCTTCCTAATATCCAGTCTACAAAATTGAATTAAGAAATTATGATTAATCAACTAGGCTAACTACCTTCTACAACTATTTTCATGAATGCAATCACCAAATTAATGTTACTCAACAGATAATATGCAATTTAGATTTGCTTCACCGATTAATTAACATGTACTTAAGTATTTCAAAGATTCATTGCTAAATTTCCTTAACTGTAGGATTTCATTAGCAAGGTTAATGTTTTTGTCAAGATCATTAACCCCTAATCGTAGTCTTGTTCACTGAAATTTCTTCCTAGTTAACAACTAACTAAGACCTTATTAAGAGTATAAATCCAATATTAATTAAATATTTATGTAGAAAGTTTCACAAACCTATCTAAATCGAATCCTGCAGAAATCTTATCTAATTCTAGGTTGTGCATTACTTAGAACTAGAATAAATTAAGCATACTACAGGGATTAAGGAATTTAACAACATTTAACATCAAGTTCCATGCGTGTACATGATAATCATGGCAATGCAAGTGGTAAGCTACTACTCACACATTATGCACAAAAATAATACAACACAATTAACATAAAAATAAGAATAATGGAACATAGAAGCAACCCCTTTTTATTGTCACGCCTCGAGTTAGCCCAGTCGTAACAGTCCTGCCATGTACGCTAATCTATGGTAGAAGCTTACAACTTAGCTTCTATCATAGCCTAGTATATACAAACGACTAATCCATCCTGAAGCTGCATTAGCCTAACAATAAAATCTAAACGATTACAATAATATATGAATATTTCATTTCACATCGATACAAAATACTATTAGAATTGTTTGTGAACACTAAGTTTACTAGTATTCAAATCAGACTAGTTGACCCAAGATACTCAATCGACACTAATAGCCAAAATAAAAATAGAAATGTATGAATTGGATCTTCTGACTTTTTCTTATTTGTACTATTACACACTTGAGGATCCATATGTAATACTAGCTGCTGCTACTAAAATCAATCCAAACCTGCAAGAAAATCTATAAGGGAATGAGCAACTATAGCTTAGTAAGAGGGACGGAGGTAAAAATGCATTTACAAACGACAAGCAAGATTATCAAACAATTAGTTAATGTAATGTGTGAACAAGCAAATGCCATCCACACGGCATTACCTGGTCCATCGCGACACTAGAGAAAATAACCCCACTCTAGCCTGAGTTGAGGAGTTTGCAGCGTAATGCAAAACGACTATCGATCAAACCTAGGCTTGTGCAATGGAGCCATGGCTCCTCCCAAGACCTCTTTGGACATGTTCTTAACCTCACCGTGACTTCCTCTTCTGT
>JAMXBD010004338.1:0-68881 GCA_024138025.1 Combretum micranthum | reverse complement strand
CAAGTTTGAGGTCTCTAATAGAGAACTTAAAGAATCTTAGAAAAAACTATCACAACAAACATGAAATATTGGGCTAAAAAATTAGATGATGCTCTGTACGCTTATAGAACTGCTTTTAAAACACCCTTAAGGATAAACCCTACTGGTTGGTATATGGGAAAGCAAGTCATTTTCCAGTAGAACTTGAACAAAAAGCATATTGGACAATTAAATTGCTAAATCTTGATTTAAATGCTACTGGCAAACATAGGCAGTCATAAAATCAATGAATTGGATGAACTATGATTGAATGCGTATGAGAATAATTGGGTATATGTAAACCCCTGAAATTTTTCATAATTCTTAGAAAATAATTCTAGAGTTAAGTATAAAAACCAAAACCTTGAAAACCAACCCAAGGTAAAATCGAATTCTAAATAAGATCAAATATGAAAATTCTTAACCTTGAGAAAAAGAGGACCCTCAAAACAAAATGGAAAATCTAACAATCGTTTGATTCAACATCCGTACGCCAACCAAATAATCTATCCGATCCCAACACACACAAATCAAGATGTTATATCCAAATAACACTTGACGAAAACATACTAAACCTTAAATCCTTTGGTAAATTTAGAATAAAAAATTTCAATTACCACCAAAATTCAAACGGAGTCAACCCATAACCCTAGACTCGGTTAAACAATCCTGAAAACTAAAAAATATTAGACAAGTCATAAAAAAATAAAATAAAATATAAATTTTGAACAAAAAATATAACATGATAAAAAACCCCAAAATTTTATGACTTACGAATAAATCAAAAAACCGGAAGTCAAACCGGAAACCCAAAAGTCAATAAAGTCTACAACAAACCCTAGTGTTTAGAGTCGACAATCTCGTGCTCTTAAACCCTAAGCAATGAAATTGAGATAATTGTGGGTAATAGTTCGTAATAATATAGGAAAGTTTAAAAATACCAGATTCATTAGTGTGTTTCAAATCCAAATGGGATCAGTTTTCGAAAAGCATGTCCCGAGGCTCGGAATAATAAAAATATTCCGATAACACAAAAAGACTTGTAATTATAAAAAGATTTCAAAAATATCAGTTTTATAATTTTTCGATAACAAAAATATTAGATATCGCATTTTTATGCTTATTTTCTTTACTACCGGTAATTTATTAGTCTTGTTTACTATTCATTGTCCTATTTTACACTATTCACAACTATTCATCTAACTCTATTTTTTGGTACCACCTATTCTTATAACCTATATACCTATTTCTTACAATTTTCTTTTCCCATAAAAATTCTACACCACATATTACTAAATTTCTCTTACACTTTCCTTCTAAAATTAATTTTTAATTACTCTTCTTTCATGCCATCAATTTTTTTCTTTTTCATTTAAAAACTACAATTTCCCTCCTACTTTTTCTATAAATACCCTCTTCCTCTTTCATTCTTCACACACATCTCATACACATAACAAAACTCTACCAAAATCATTTCTCAACATCTCTCTCCAATTTTTCTCTCCTAAAATTCTCTTCCCAACTTTCTTTCCTCTACACAAACACCATCTTCCACATATCACTACCCACATATTCTTATAACCATCACTTTCTTTCTTCATCAAATACATACCTTTAGGTAAAAATATCTTGCTCTTATTTTTCCCATGTCATGTAACTTAGCATGATAATGGTATTGTTTCTTAAAGCTCATGTGAGTTATAAAAACAACAACATGTTCATGTTTTCTTCTTGCACATGCCAAGAATACTGATTATATTATTTTGTTATATTACTATTATTATGTTGTTATTGTTATTATTATACTCCTAATCTAACTTTATATATATATATAATATTATTAAATATATGTTTATCTATATTTCTTAGAGCCTAAATGCTCACTAACTATCACTAACATGTTTATTACCATTGCTCTTATTATTGCTTTTTCTTTTCTTTCTTTTTCTTTTTCTTTTAGGACTAGTCCATTCTTAGTCTCAGAAAGTCTTGATGAAGCTAATGTCACGCCTCAAAGGGTACCCTAGATCTAACAGTCCGCTACATACTAATCAAGACTTAAAAATCACTATCACAGTCATTCAGCAGTCTTGTGTTAGTATACAAGGCATTTCCCCACGAAAATAGAATACATAAACAATTGGGGACAGATAGTTCAATTTGATAGGATAAGCATAAAAATACGAACCATAGATATCTCAGGATCAGTTACAAAGCATTAAGGGGCATTCCCCTGCTATACATAAGATTTAGTATTATCCTTTTTGGTAGCCATTGGTCCTTCTAGGTTCACTACTGAAAACTATACAAACCAATGTGAACTTCTAGGGAGATAACTCCTAGTCTCTCGTTACTGAATTTGGCCAGGTCCGGGAACGCAGCCATAAGTACGGGAACTACATTAGAAAGAAACTGTGAGGGTGTAAGCTACACTAGCTTAGTGAGTTCCACTTCCAAAATTAAATGCTCAACAGTAGTACATAACAAACAAGTTATTAACAACCATATGAATGCACAAACACGTGAGCATACAATACATAAGACCAACCGAAAGTCTTATATTGAATGGATTTACGCCTTCTATTCAGAGTTAGGTGTTTCAGGCACATACAATCAACGATTTCAATTTTTCTCACTTTTTATTGTGGTTGATACAGGTGCCCACCCACACACATTTTCAATTCCGGCCCACACGCCAACATTTAATTTCCGAACATTACACCAACATTCAAGTTTACAGGCCCCTCGTTGCCCAGCTATTATGCCTTCTTCCTACAAAGGTATAATAACCTATGCAATGTGACTCACATATGGTATGCATGGTAAATTTGATTACAAGATAATGGCTATTAATTTAATAATTTACAGGTGATCATAGAGATTGCAAACATATCAATTCTATATTACATCATACAAATAATTACAACAAGCTCATTTTGATATTCTTATCATCAATTCACCCATATAGAAATCATATTCATACAATCAATTTTATCTTGTCCTAATTCTAATGCCACTAATATTACAAGCATAAGCGCAAGCATAAAATTTAAAGATAGTGAACTCACTCGGCCATGGTCCCGGCCTCTAATAGCGATCCAGAAACAAGAATTTTCCCTCGAATCCAAAATCACCTAAATGAAAGAAATACCCTTATGAATATTTCATACCATAACAAAATCCAAACTTTTCAAAATAAACTCTTTGAAATCGTAATTTTCGTAGTAATTGGAAATTCCAACTTAAAACGGCTATAACTTGGTCATTTTAACTCGGAATTTTGCAAATAAGTTATCGATTTCTATCTACTTTGAAAGATCTATCTATTTATGATGTTTTTATTAAATTTTGAAAATTTTAGGTTTTAGAATGTTCAGATCAGATCAGTAACTAAAAGTTGTGATCCGAAATTGTTTTGTGAAATTTGCATTATTCCTATTAAGTAAATCATATGTACATGTAATATCTACTGTTGTTATCATGCATTATATGATATGAGCTATTTATGTGTATTTTCTTAAAGATTTTTGGTTGAAAAGAATTCTCGGAAGAACTTTTACTTTGAAATAATATTATGAATGCTTGTTTGAGAAAACTAGCTTTATATCTTTAAAAATCATACATATTGTTACTATGATAAAGCTTTGGTGACCCATGTATCCAATGCCTTCATTATCTCAGCAAATTTCTTCATTTAAAGGTTGAAAATTAGATGTTTAAGTGTATGTTTTGCCTTTAGACGAATTTTCCATAATTTTTGAAATTGAAATTATTGTTTGATCTTAGTTGGGAAACATTTTCTTTGTTTTAAGTTTTTACTTTGATAAAACCTATTTTGTTCTTATAAAAATCAAGTCTTTATTATATCTATCTCCTAAGACTTTTATTTTTCCATTAAAATACTCATTTTGAAATTTGGAAATAAGTATTTGAATAGGGATCATTTTTAGATCCGAATTTGGAAATTTTTTTTTATGATTGTTCCTTGTGAAAACCTCATTTAATCTTTCTAAAACTAAGTCCAAATCAAACCTACTCCCTAAGGCTTTCATTTCTTTAATAAGACTCTTGTTTTAGGGTTGGAAAATAAGTATTTTCTTGGCATTTCATCCTAGATACGAATTTCAATATTTTTGTTGGAGTTGAATCATAGATCTAACTTGACTTTTGAAATCATTTTCTTGTTTTAAAATTTTCTCTTAGCAAAACCATAAACAACTTATAAAAATCACTACTTTATGATACTCATTACATAAGCCCTTCATTTTATATGTAAAACCTTTATTTTGAAGTTGGAAAATGTGTTTTCTAAATGGGTCTTCTTCAAAATCCGAATTTTAAAAATAACTTTTTGATAGAAACAAAAATGGATCTTGAGTTTTGATCAACTCATTCCTTAAGAAAAACATGTAGCAAATCTTTCTTGCATGTAAAACAAATAGTTATGTTATTTTAACTACTCTAAACAAGTAGATCTACTATACTACTCATGTCATGAATGTAAATGCATCTTGAAAAATATGAAGATGAGAATAGAAATGAAAATATAAGCTCAAAGTTTCCATAAAAATAATAGATAGCAAATGATATAGCAAAATGATAATATTTGAACTCCAATAACAAGATTTGCACATTGTGATGATAAGAATATCATGTTCTAATGTTTTTCCACATCCCTAGCATAAAACTCATGGGGATTTTGGCGGATCCACACATGTATAAACTTGTCATTACATGTTTCTAAAGTGGTAGGGTTAAGATCTATTACCTATTTAGTGTTTTGGTGAAGGAAACTTGAAGAAAAAAAAATTGTATGTGGGGGAAAGGGGCTCACTGCAAAAGACAAAAGAGAGGGAGAGAAAAAAAAAACTTCCAAAAGTGGGTTTTGTAAGAAATGAGGAAAAGTGAAAAAGTGAAAGGTGAAAAGGAGTTTATATAGAAAAAGGAATTAGGGTTTGTATGACTAATACATTGAATAAAAACAACAAATGAGAGAGAATTGGGGGGGGGTGGGGGGGGGGGGGGGGGGGGGGGGGGGGGGGGGGTGGGGTGTAAACCCCGGTTTTTCAAGTAGACAAGATAACTCAAGAATCGGAAACCAAAACCTAAACCAGAATAGGTTAAGTCTGGAGTGAGAACTAGGAACCCTAATTCCGGCTTTCCTCGGTTTCCAATTAAGAAACTTTTATAAGAAATTTAATTTTGAATATAGTTCTTGATATATTTCAAAACAAGAAAAGATCAGATCTTAAGAAAATTTCAATTCCGGGTCATCCCGAGACCCATTATGGAAAAGCGTGCCCGGAACTAGAATTTCAAAAATTTACTTGTGAATACTCATTTGAATCGAAATAAAATAAAGATTTCAAAAATATAAATTTCATAATTTCCGGCTTACGAAAAATACAGTTATAACCTTCTTATTCGTATTTTCGTATTTTTTCTTACTACCGGTAATTAAATTATATTGACTACTATTTTTTACTATTCGCAAGTACAACCTATGACTACTCATTTGTACCCTAATTTGCACCCTTACCATCACTCAATCACTTCCTTTCAAAGGCTTTTTGTCTCTTAAATATTAATACAAATTATGACAAATTGTACTCAAATCAAATCAAGGATAAATCAATCAAAACAAAAGGAAAATCAAACTTTCCCTCCCTCCCCACATGCATAGTGGCCAGCGTAAATGCCCCCCACCCATCAAGCTCCAATTTGCAACTTTTTTTTAAAATTGCTTTATTCCATTTTAACCTAATTTCAATTGATATATAAGTTACATTCTCTCTCTCACTTCATTCTTTCACTTTCAAACTTTTGCAAAGGTAAAAGCTCCCAATTCTCTCCCTCTTTTCCCCTCCTTGCCGTGACCCCATGGCCTCCCACACACACACACACTACTTTTTCTTTTTCTTTTATCTCCTATTTTACTCTAAGTAAATGAACTTTTACTCCTTCTACTCATAGATCTTTGTAATGGCTAGTTATTCTTGGATATTTCCAACTAAATGTCCCCATGATCTCTTGATAGGGACAAGGAAATATCAAAACAAGAATACAAAACCATCACTAGTAGATCTTGTATTTCAAGGAGCTTTCATGCCATAAGCTTTATGATTATTCATCAAAAAGTGTTTTGAACAAGAGATCTTTTATAAAAATATAGTTTTTTATGTTTTAAAAACCTATTTAAGCACTTGATATAGTAGATCTACCATTAACTCATATTCATGTAGGCATTTAAGATCTCATCATTATTTTGAGTTTATGTGCATTAATGGTCTTCAATGATTTTGTTTTGAGCAAATAACCTTTCTAGTATATAGATCTATGGATAGATGAGTTAATAAAGTCAAAAAGGAAAACACTTTTCAAGAAATGAACTTATGTAAATTCGGATGACTTGAGAAACCTAGGTTAAAAACCCTTTTACTAACTTCTAAACATGTATTTTTCAAGAAAAAATGAAGCCTATAGGTGATAGATAATGTTTGGTGATATTTTCATGAGTTTAAATGAGTTTTACTAAAGAAAATATTTAAAACAAGAGATGAAGTCTAATAGAAGTTTTGGAGTTGAAAGTCTTGAAAGCCAAATTCGTAATAATTGGTAGATGGTTAGAAAACACTAGTTTTCCAACTTCAAAAATAGTATTTTCTTAAATGAATGAAGTCTTTAGGGTGTAGGTAAGATAGATACTTAAAGTTCTAAGTATAAAATGCATTTTTCTTAAAAGAATCAACTTGAAAATGAAATTTTCTAAATTCGGATTTTTGGAACCACCCCAGTATAAGACCCACTTAAAAAGTTACAAATGAAGATTTTATTAAAGAAATAAAGGCCTTGGGATATAGTTAATATAAGATTCAAAATTTCTTTAAAATAAATAGGATTTTCCTAAGAAAAATTCTTAGAATAAGTAGGTGTGACCAAATGTGGCAAAGTTAATTGTTAGACAATGGCATGACATAGTGTCTTAAGACAAAGTTTATTTAAATTCTTTAAGTCTAAAAATTTATAAGACCTTAGACACCTAAGATTTCATATCATGACATTCATGATAGGGAAATTCATTACCATGTCATTTAGTTTCATTTTGCATTTAGGAATCTCAATAGCATTCATGGAAATTGCATTTTCGGAATCAATATAACCGTTGTACAGACTTGATCCGTCATTTTTGAGGCTTAGATATTTTCAAAACTTGATTTAAACTTCATATTTAGAAATCTCTTCCGAAGTAGATAGAAATCGATATAAAATTTGCGAAATTCCGACTTAAAACGACCAAGTTATGGCCATTTTAAATCAGGACTTCGAAAATGACGCGAATTTCGATTTCACTAAGTTTTCTTAGAATTTTAGTATCCTTAGATGGTAGAATATTCATTAGAGTATTTCTTATGTGATTAGGTGAACCCGAGGATGTTGACTCTTTGCCTCCGGATTATTATTACTAGAAGACAGGCGAACCTATGGCGGAGTGAGTTTTTCTTCCCGATTCATTTATTGTATGTGCTTGTTAATTAGTGCACTAGAATGTAGGCCAAATGAATGGAATATGAATGATGGGGAATAATGGGAAATTGTATGTGATGATGATGTGAGAACTCAAAATAAGAATATCGAAACCGAGTGATAAATTCTGGTTGTGTAGTTAGTTATGATGGATTGTTTGAGAAATTGTTTGATTGCTTAAATAAAATGACTTAATCAACTATTTAGACTAATGCCAAATTTGACATATGCATATCATAATGGGAAGGAGCATTAGCATTTGTAGGTTAATCGTGATCCATAAATGATATCAAATTTGTAGGTTAATCGTGATCCATAAACGATATCAAATTGTAGGTTACTCGTGATCAGAAACGAAATAATTGTAGGTTAACCATGAACCAAAAACGGCATAAAGTTAGTACCGCAGTATTCGTTAATCTGCTAACCCGGGATGGAGGGCGTAAGTCCATCCACATATGATTCCGAATATTCATGTTTGGTGCATTCACTTGCTTGCTTAATCACTTGGTTGAATTGTTGTGACATGAATGTTATTGTGGAAGATTACACTCACTAAGCTAGTTAGCTTACGTCCCTACAGTTCCTCCTTCCTTTTGCAGCTACCCCATTTGTGGCTTAGGCACGTGACCCGGCTGTGCAGGTACAGGAGCTGGGAGTTTCCCTTAAAGTTGAATTTCTATTTAGACTTCCATAGGAAACTTTTAAGACTTTGGATGACTGTATAAGGCCATTGAATATTCTTTTGCGGGGAATGCCCCTTAGTAAATGTAATATTTATTTACGTTTCATGAGTTATATCCTACTGCTAATGTATGCCAAGTTAAGCTTTTATCTCCATTCGGACTTGTATTCTATTGTCGTAAAGGTACGCCTTACATCTATATGAGACCCCCGAAGGACTAAGGCGGTAATTCGGGATTCTTATATGGCATGTGGCGGCTGTTACGTTTAGGATACCCTATGGGGCGTGAAGGGGGGAGGGGGTGCGCCGGTCTTGAGAGAGAGAAAGGACAGTGTTTTAATTTTATTTTGTGTAATAACGTTCAAACTTAATGAGTAGTTTGTGTACAAAATATATTGGAAAAGTAAATGTGTAAGGAAATAATGTAAAATTATAAGAATAGGTTGTAAGGATGTAAGAATAGGGTATGGGTGGTTGTACTTGATGAATAGTGTAAAAGAAAACAAAGGTTGATTATACACTTAATTTACCGGTAATAATAAAAATACGATAAAAGATTATAACTATAACTTTTATAACCCCAAAAATTATATAACTAAAATATTTAAATATTACAAAATTACGAATCTAAGGTACCAATATCATATATTTAATATCTCAAGCCCTATGACATGCTTTTCAAGACTTATATCCAATCGGGCTCGAAATAAGTCTACACTTCCTGCTCATATTCCGACTCCTGGTTTGAGAACTTAGGGTTGCTAGATCTAAACTATTAAGGTTTTCTGAGATTTTGTTGACTTAGGGTTTCTGGTTGACTTTTCGATTTAGAGTCTTACTTTGGAGTTAACTCGTTTTATTCCTTCAGGGTTTCCTTCTTGATATCATCGGACTTAGGATTCCTAATTCCGATTGGTCCAAAGATATTTCTCTTAGGATTTCGGTTTCTGGTTTTAAATCTTTCTCGAAATCGAACTCAGGTTTGCTTAAGAAAACGAGGGTTTACAACTAAGGCTCCCAATACTTGATTGGGATACCTTGATGAAGCTAAGGTTCCCAATACTTGACCATATTATTATGCTTATTTACTTATGATATTTCATTTTATCTTTTTATGTATTATTCTTACCCTTTTTCATTGCTATATAATCATATTCATGCACTATTAGAATGTTGTTGTCTTAATAAAAATAAAAACGGGTTCTTTCTTTAATAAAGAAAAATAAACTAAATTTCTTATCATTTAACACAAGGTTTTTCAACAAAAGACCTAAGCATTGTTTTTAATAAATTTTTTTTCAAAAGCTTAGCAAGCAAATCATAAATTTTAAATTATTAGTAATGAAGAATTCTTCAAATAATAAAAGGAACTCATTTCCTTTATAAATCGAAACTAAATACTCCATAAAAATATAATTTTTAGCATTATACTTAAGATTTTAACCCAACTATGTCTTTTATAAAACTTAAATAGGTTCATCATAGACTTTGAAATCACTTACTAAGTAAGCTTCTACAAGACTTAATTTTTAATATTGTTATTCTCTTTTCAAAGTTAAAATGAAATTTTTGCTAAGATCTAATATTGATAATTCTTTATTATGAAAGCTTTTCTTATAAACTTATCTAAACGAATTATGCCACTACTTGATAAACATTAGGAATAAAACAAGTTTTTGAATCAATGTGAAATCAACTCACTATTTTAGAAGCTAACTTAAAAAAATAAAATTTGCTAAGAAAGTAAAGTTTTAAAAGTATACTTATTTTTTAAAAGAAGAAAAAGAATATAAAAATGAGAGGAAAACATACATTTAACACAACTCCAAATATTAAACCACACCAACAACTTAAGGAAAATTTTGAAAAGCTTATTTTCTAATCACCAGAAATAAAGTTGGTGGATAGCTAAAAGAACCAAAGTTTTGGAAATTAATTTACTTTTGAAAAGTTAGGAAATGAAATTATAATAGGAAAACACTCACTTAGAACAACCCAAGAATTTTTAAGTTTCCTTCTAGTAATTTAAAAAGGAAAAAAAAATTCAAGGTTTCATCTTTAAACTCTTAAAGACAAATTGTTTTGAGAAAAATCAATATTAAGATAATACTACAAAAATCATGCATACAATATGAGTATATATATGTTCAAAGGATTTTTCAACCGTATAAACATCCATGTATTTTGTTTAAGGATTTTTGGGTAAAGAAAAGTTTGGAAAGTCATATTTTGAGGACTATGAAATTCGTAACTACTCTATACCGTGGTGATTTGCAACCTAAATGGCTTTTTATGACAAAAATAACCTTAGAAATGGATATATCTTTTTGAGTAGGTAGAAAACGGTATATAATATACAAAATTCCGAGTTAAAATGAGCAAGTTATGACTATTTTAAGTTAGAATTTCCTTATATCTGAATTTTGACGAAAATACTAAAATAGATTAGAGAGTTCAAGTAGAATTTCTATGAAATACTCATTTTCGGGTATTTCTTTCATTTAGGTAACAAAGTTTTGGAGGATCCATATTCAAAAGACCATTACGGGTAAAGAAGTGTAGCAAGGATGGCCGAATAAGTTTATCTCCTACTTTTACGTACTTGTTTGTGCTTGTAGCTAAATGCATTAGAAGTAGGAAAAGATGAAAATGAATTATGCATGATAACATTGGTTGAAAGAATACTAAGCATATCGGGACATGAATTGTTGTTAAATAAATTGTGTTTTATTATTATCATGTTGGAGTGTCTTCAATTCTGTGATCGCCTTAAATCACCTTAATTACATATTTCGAGTTATATATTAATTGATTCATGCATATCATGTAGTTAGTCTCATTTCATTAGCTACTATAATCGATGGGACAAAAGTATAGTAATGAGGTTTGCGGGAGCCGTAAGTCTGCAAGACAGGCGAATAGGAGCTTGAAAGAACTATTTAAGGATGGGCGAATAGGAGCCGGACAAAACTATTTTAGGATGGGCGAGTAGGAGCCAGAAATAAGGTAAACCCTGGAAATTTTTCACATTAGTACACGACTCTAGAATAGAAAGTATGAACTAGTTAGTAAACCTAGAATTCAAAAAAAAGCTAAGAATAAATCCATAACTTAAATTTAGCTAGGTTAGGATCTAAGAACTGAAAAAAGAACTTCTTGACCTTAATTGATACTAAAAACGAGATTTTGTATCTTGAACTGATAATTCAAAATGATTAAAGGAAACTCAAATTTGCAAATCCAAAACTTGTCATACAAATAGATTAATAGAAAAATATAAATATAAAGATTAAATGACTACTATTGAACTCAATAAAGACCAAAGACTAGAACAAAGAGTAATAATGAGCTTATACATGGATTTAAACCCTAAAATTCAAGATTCTTAGATGATAATAAACACTACTGATAAGATTTCATACTGGGTATCAAAACCTAAGATATATAGATAATTTAGCTTCTATATCAAATGCGATATTAAGTAGTTAATCAATTACGCTTATAGTTGGGAAATGATAACCTAAAGATAAACCGCTAGGATTATAAATACATAACAAAAACATAAACAAATGTATAACTAAAGATCTAAACTTCAAATAAATATTTGAATCACATCATTGTTCTAATTAGGGTTTTTAAGCTATTGGAGCCTAAAATAAAAATTGACCTAATAAGCTTAGGAAACCTTAATCGCAGGAGATAAAAGTTTAAAAACAATTAATCGCGTAAATTTAAAACTTAAATTTGTATTATTTGATAATCTAAGTATTTTGTAGAAATCAATAAGAATATTTTTTGTACAAAAACTCTTAAATATTAGCTAATTTGTACCCGATTCACTTAACAAACTACCCAAATATATGTATAATTATTATCTAAATATTAGGATTATATATATAAGCTTGAAGGATACGGTTGGATGCATATATGTAGGGTTTGGATGTTCTTGAAGAATGAGAACTGAAATTTGATCAAATAATAACATAAGGTCAACAAAATCAACTCTTAAAGCCAACCAAACCTTGCCAACTCAACCCTCATTTATGACAACAAAAACAACTGATAAAACAGTGCCAAATTGGAGGAATTTCGGATGCAAATCAACAAAGGAAATGCTCCAGCAAGCCTTCTTCTTTTTCCTTATATATACATGTTTAAGCCTCTTAATGAATAAGCCAACAAGCACAACTTTCTCTCGAAATTTCTAGATCAAAACAACACCTAATCAGTAGCCAAAACAACTTTAAAATAGAAATCAAATCGCTTTAAACAGTCTAGTTCGAATCAAAGGAAAAAATAGCACCAAAATGCTTGAAACGAGCACGAGGTGAGTTGATGTAATTCAGGTTGTTTTTTTTTTTTTTTTTTAACTAAGGATTGGAACTGACTTTTGATAATCATAGGATCATAACCAACACAAAAACAAGCTTCGAATTTGATCGGAAAGCTCGAGTAAGGTAATTTTCAAAAACCCTAGTTTTACCTTGAAGATCCGAAAATCACGAATAATGTTGTTGTTTTGATGATTTGAGTTGATATTTAAGTAGTATAATGTTGTAGAAACTCGTTGGAATCATATTATGGGCCTTGGAACGTCAGGAATCGGTCGAAATTGGCCAAGCTCATCGAGGAAGATGATGAATAGTGTCTTCCCTGATGAGCACAGGAGGAACACGGGCGTGTTCCACCCCGTGTACCTCTCGGCTTTCTTTCTATAAAAAAAATATTTTTTGTAAAAACCGAAGTTAATTAAATTAAATTATATAATAAGTTATATAATAAATAATGTTATAAATATTTTTAGGACTGTTATTATTTATTTATTTATTTTCTGTAAATATTAAAAATGTTATTACTTATTAGTAATATATATTAAAATTTTTGAAAATTGAGTTTGGAAAATGAAAATTTTTTTTTTCAGTATTAATAAATATATAGTTTTAAGTATTATATAATGAGATTATTAACATACATATTATAGATTAGTGATATTAACATTAACAAAAGAGGATTTTTAGTAATATAAATCATTATTATTAATTTAATCCAAGTTCATTAAGTTTTACAACTATAATGTTAATATTCTAATATCATTAAAAATATTTAAATTAATAATGTTTCTGAAATTATCATTTCTTAAATATTATCATGTGTAATACTTATAATAAAAACTTAAAGCTAAGTTTAAATCTATTTTAGTAATATTACTATAAATTTTAACTTTAATAATAAGGATTTGTGAATTAATGTTGATTTAAATTATATTGAAAAACATTTTTATTATCATTGAACTTGTTATTTTTATTGTCTTTTCCATTATTATTATTATTATTATTCGGCCAATAATGATTTTTCGAAAATAATGTTATTTAATTTAGAAATTTATTGTCACTATGGATGTATTTAATTAGTTTACAAGAAAAAATTTCAAGTTTAGTAATTACTAAGTATTTATCTAAATGAATATTTATAAATAATTAGATAACAATGGAAATTTTAAATAATCTAAATCTGTGAATATAGGGGTATCTATATTTTATGAGAAAATGATATCAAGAAAATCGATAGTTTTAAACAATAAAAACTATAAAAGTGAATTAACTAAATTGTCAAATTCCTGAATACCTATTTAATAGATCTAAGCATCAAACAAAATCAAACCAAACAACTTGGAATATTTATAAATAATTAGATAACAATGGAAATTTAAATAATCTAAATTTGTGAATATAGGGGTATTTACATTTTACGAGGAAAATTATATCAAGAAAATCGATAGTTTTAAACAATGAAAACTATAAAAGTAAATTAACTAAATTGTCAAATTCCTGAATACCCATTTAATAGATATAAGCATCAACAAAATCAAACCAAACAACTTGGAATATTTATAAATAATTAGATAACAATGGAAATTTAAATAATCTAAATTTTGAATATATGGGTATCTATATTTACGAGAAAATTATATCAAGAAAATCGATAGTTTTAAAACCTAAAAACTATAAAAGTGAATTAACTAAATTGTCAAATTCTTGAATACCCGTTTAATGGATATAAGCATCAAACAAAATCAAACCAAACAACTTGAAAATAAAAAGGGACTAATACTTAATTATCTTAAGATCTCCAAAGAATTAATATAATAATAGAACGAAAACCCAGTAGCACGATAGGACACTTAGACATTCATAGGAGTTGAGTCATATTAGCACGCCCCAAGGGGTACCCTAAACATGGCAGTCTGCCATACACAATATTAAAGCATAGGAATGACTACCTCAGTCACGCAAAAGCTTCCATATCATGTACAATGTGTACATCACAACCAAGGGAACGTATCAGAATAACGCAATTTATATTGATAATAAATAAGTAACAAGGCAAAGAGAATACTTATCATAAAATATAAACATATTAAATTACAATTCTTAGGGGCATGTCCCTTTATTGTCTTCAAATAAATATACATCTTAAAATCTCCAAAATACTAACATAGAATTCATTACATATAAAGAACCTTACAAAATTACTTCATCTTATGTTTCCATTTCCTTCATAGAAGCTTAACATCCTTCCATGACTTCCTTAATGTCATGATCCTCAATTTAAGCCACGGGTATACATGTTTCAATAAAATCTATAGGGGTATAAGCTATAACTAGCTTAGTGAGATATTCATTTTCATTCGCACCATGTTTTCAAACAAGTTCATTTAAATTTTCACACATATGCTATGCGTACAATGCAACAATCACGTGATTACACAAATATATATATAGTTATCCGGAAACCATATATAGAACAGAGCTACCCCTCCATATCGAAGGTTAGGGAATCGGTGATGAAGATCATCGATCTTCTACTGCTAGTCCTTAAGTCCCCACCTAAAGCGTTCGGTTGGCTTGGCTCCGAACCTAGAGTCGCATTCCCCGGGCGATTTGGATTCTCTAGGAAGGAACATGGCCCGTGTCACAGTACGATAACAGCTAATCCAACTCTACGCATAGGAGTAGCAGCCTTCCGAAAGAAATGTAACTCGATGGATGCTATGCATGAGCGCTTTATTTTTTCTTAAGCCAAACCTTATTAAGGTTTATTAAGGGGCGATCAATCAATTTAGCAAATAATAAGCCAATCATACAAGTAGGTAAACAAAAATACTTAAACAGGCAGTTTAAAGTTGCGATATTCTTAATTCTCATTTCACGTATAAACATAAAATCACATATATATACATAACCCCGAATTCCCTAAATATATATCCATTTTTATCTTTTCTTAGTATACTAGTGCTACTACTTTACAAGCACAAGCACGGTAGCGAAATTAAGAGGAATAACTCACTCGTCCATTTCCTGATCTTCTTAGTCGTAGTAATCCTCGGATAGGGTATTCTCGTATCCTTCGTCATCTAGACAAAAGAAATACCTGGGATGAGTATTTCATAGAAATTCTACTTAAACTTTCTAATTCTATTTCACTATGTTCGTCAAATTCATATAGAATGAAATTCCAATTTAAAATTGCCATAACATGCTCATTTTAACTCGGAATTTCGCATATAATATAATGTTTTCTACCTATTCGAAAAGATCTATGCATTTCTAAGGTTATATTTATCATATAAGGTCATTTAGGTTTCAAAAACATTGGGTACAGATTTAAAACGAAAATTTCCAGATTTTGCAAAACCATTTCCTAACTCAACTTCATTCAAAAATCCTTTAGTAAAAATATAGATAGATAGATAGATATATATATATATATATATTTGATAAATCTTTTGAGTATATAGATAAGCTCACTTTATATGTAAAATTTCTAATGGTAGTGTCTCAACAAATTATTTCATGAAATAATTCTTTTTCTTTTTAAGTGTTGAAATTTAACTTGATAAATTTCCTTTCAAGTATTTTGAAGAAACTTTATATTTTTATAAGTTATTATAAATGAGTATATTCTTATTTTATTTTGTTCATTCATTTTTCCAAAACAAGTAGATTTTCCTTTAACCTTAGTCTTCATAAATTTTACTTCTAGTGATATAAGATCAAAGTTATCAAAAGTGTATTAAGTTGTTGAAAATCTTTTTATATCTGTAGGATGGATTTAGAAATGAGTCTTAAAAAACTTATATTTATTATCTAAAATATAAGTTTTTGTTTTCTAAAACTTGTTCTTTTATTTCCTTTGAAAAAAATCCTCTTTATTGATAAAATCCTTTGTTTCTATTCTTATTTTATTTGTATTTTTTGAAAATAAGTTTCTTCTTTAGGAACTTGAAAATCATTATTTTCCTAAGTGGGTTCATAACTTTATGAGTTGATTTTTATCTTAACTTTGAAACTAGTTTGTTTCTTGGTTTTGTCATGGAGTTTAAAAGTGTTTAATCTTTAAGCTTTTTGCAAGATCTTTGAAAACTAACAAATTATTTTACTAAAACTTTGGTTCCCATAATATACAATGAAAGTATTTATTTGTTATGTTTCCTTGGTAAAACTATCTTTATTATTTAAGGAAACTTTGAGAAAACTTATATTACTCTATTTCTATGTTGTTTGATAACAACTCCATTATTTTGTGACAAGTCACATAATAGAAAATTTAGTTTGAAGTTCTTTTAGTAAAATTCTACTTTTAAATTAGTTGAGACAATATCATTATGTAGATGTAAGTATTATGAGCATGTAAAATAATAAGAACATAAGAAAATACTAGAAACAAATAATAATAAGCAAGATAATAAAATATCAAGTATTGAGAACCTTAGCTTCATCAAGGTATCCCGGTCAAGTATTAGGAGCCTTAGCTTCATCAAGGCATCCGGGGACTAAGAATAGACTAGTCCCAAAAGAATAAAGAAAATAAATAAAAGGTTGTTTTGACTTGATATGGACAAGTCTAAGACTAGAAAGACTAGTCTTAATAATAGCATGAAATAAATAAATAAATTACAAAGCATGATATTAAATAAATAACAAGTGACTTATATGCTCTAAAGATTATATATAAATACATAAATATATTTAGTTAGATATGAATAATAAAATCAACATAATAAAATAGGAAGTTCATGTGCAAGAACAAAACATAAACATGTTGTTGCTTTTACTACTCATACGAGTTTCAAAACAACATCATAGTCGTGTTAGGTTACATGACATGAGTAAATAAATGGTTGGAAGAAGTTTACCTAAAGTGTTTATGTGGTATGAAGATGGTAGATAAAATGGGTATTATATGAGTAGTGATATGTGGTAGAAAGTTTGTGTATAAGGAATGATTTTTTGTAAATAATTGGTTTAAGAGAGATTTGGTAGAGAGAACTCTTGAAGAGAGGATTTGTAAAGAGATTTTAAGAGAGTTTTGGTAATGAAATGAATTGTGTGAAAGAATGAAGGAGGAATGAGATATTTATAGAATTTTCGAGTGAAAATTAAATGTAACTAAATTAATTGAAAAAGAAAATAAATGATGAGAGAGAGGGGGAGTGAACGGTAATGAAGGGAGAGAAAGAGAATTTTGACTAAAAATTAATTTTAGAAGAAAAGTGTAAGAGAAGTTTAGTAATATGTGGTGTATAATTTTTATGGGGAAAAAAAATTGTAAAAAATAGGTATGTAGGTGTAAGAATAGGTAGTAAGAAAAAGTAGACTTAGAGGAATAATAATGAATAGTAGAAAAGTACTATGAATAGTAGACTAGACAATTAAAGTACTGGTAGTAATAAAAATACACGTATAAATGCATATCTGTACTTTTTAGCCACCGAAAAATTCTAAAATTGATATTTTTGAAAACCTATTTTTACGAGTCCATTGGATTAACAATATTTTTATCATCGGGTACCAGGACACGATTTTTTGAAAACTGATCCCGTTTGGATCCAAAGGACACTAGAAATTTGAGAATCTGATATTTTTAAGCTTTCCTGTATTATTACGAACTATTATCAACAATTATTTTTCATTTCATTGTTTAGGGTTTAAGAGCGCGGGATTGTCGGATCTTAAACACTAGGTTTGTTTGTATGCTTTGTTGACTTTTAAGGTTCCAGTTTAACTTTCGGTTTTATTGAGTTATTCGCAAGGTATAATTTTGGAGTTTTTACCGTATTATATTTTTAGTTCGATATCTATGGTTTATTTCATTTTATTTGTGATTATTTAATAGTTTTTAGTTCTCGAGGTCGCTTAACCGAGTTTAGAGTTATGAGTTGACTCAGTTTGACTTTTGGTGAAAATTGAAATTTCTAATTCTAAAAGTCATCGAAGGATTTAAATCTTAGCATTTCGTTGTCGAGCGTTATTTGGATATATTGTCTTGATTTGCATTTTAGGAATCGGGTAGATGATTTGATTGGCGTACGGATGTTGATTCAACCGATAGTTGGATTTTATATTTTGTTTTGAGATTTCTCATTTTCTTAAGACTAAGAATTCTCGTTTTTTATCTTATTTAGAATTAAGTTTTAACTTGGTTCGATTTTTAGGGTTTCGATTCCGGTGTTTAACTCCTAGGATTATTTTCTAAGAATTATGAAATTTTCAGGGGTCTACACATATAGTTTTTGTGTCATTGATGAATATATTAATCACCTTAATAGGTGACTTGGGTACTTGTGAGGACTTTCCTGACGATTACTACGATTGAGCAACATGAGCAGGTGAGTAACTCAGTCTTATTATATTGTATGTGCTTGTGACTTAGCGAACTTTAAATAAAAGATAATAATTTGAGTGTATTGTATGGTTTATGGGAACTGTGTATTGTATTGATTGCCAAGTCACTCTAATAAAAATGACAACAAATTATGTATGACGATATTGTTTATGTAGCATGATTGAATGTCTATATTGCTTGATTGCCTTTAGTTTAATTAAAAACTACTGGTACGATAATGGAAATTGTATATGCATTGCATATTTTACATAAAATAGCATTTGAGTAAGTGGTAGCCTACTCTGGTAATGCTTGGTTTATCTAGGCAGAAAGCTATTAGTTAATCACAAGATTACCTTTGTTTTGTTGATACCATAAGAACTAAATGGTAAATGAAGAACGCCGCTTATGGTATTGCTTAGAAATGACTAACATTTAGTGGAGTTTTTAAAGCTAAAGCAGGAAATGAATGTTAAGACATAATAAATTCAAAGAGATAATTAAATTGAGCATTGTTGTTTCCTTAAAGCTTAGTCTCTCCTGGGTAGGTAGGCCATAGATTGTGATCCTTCAACCCTGATGAGAAGGCATAAATCTTCATCCTGTTTGGATTCCGAGTTATCCAGGCTTGTATTTGTACATATGTTTGATTAATACATTTCATACGATTGTTAAATAACTTGTATGTGTTATGTGATAAGTTCTGGTTATTCACTGATCTAGTGGTTTAGCTCACACTCCAATAGTCTTTTCAAGTTCACTCTGCGACCTTGGCTCATTACTATTAGGAGCATGGTCCCGGTAAGAAATTAGAAGCCGGAAGCTTAAGGAATAGTATAGGATAATAATATATATTTCTATTTTAGTTGCAAGTATCTTGCATTAGAAACTTTAGCTATGTATTTACAGGAGTTTATAGAAATGTTATGGTTTGTAATATTTTTATTATTATTTACAAACTTAGTGTGACAGTTATTTACTAATTTATGTCTTATATATATTTGTTCACCTTATCCAAGCAACTAAAAGATCATGTTTATTGAAAATATGTCATTCTCAGAAGATAAACTAGTAATAGTATTCAAGTGTATCTTATTTACTACTACTAGGGTATCCTCGGGGTGTGACAAATAAAGTACATAAGTTAGATTTCAAAGATGAGTTTTAAAGAGCCTGAAGCACCTAACCACCGAATGGAGGGTTAAATCCATTCAAAACATATGATTTCCGGTAGATCATATGTATTGCTTGCTTACTTGCTTGATGCATTCATATACTTGTTCAATAACTTGTTTGAATTTATCATTATGAGTACGTTAATTCAGGAATATTCTCACTAAACTAGTTAAGCTTACACCCCAATAGACTTTTGTTGAAGTAGGACCGATATCTCTTTTGCCCGAGAACTTCATGAGCCCAAGCGAAACTATGTTATGGGAAGCTTTTGAAAATCCTTTTAAAGATCTTGGAATAGGTTTCCTTTAAATTATTATTCCTTTATGTGAAAGACTAAGTTGATGTTATGTTCTTTGGAGATTTACTGGGGGAATGCTCCTAAGATAATGTAAGAACCATATTTCTATAATGTTGAAATTAGATAGTTATCTAAATTTCTTGTATGCTATATTTACTATCTCAAACTACACATCCCACCAAAGTCTCCGATTGCTGTGATAGACCCCCTACATATGGTGTTGAAGCTTTTGCATGACTCCGGGAAATCATTCTTAAGTCTTAATTCCGTATGTGGTAGACTGCCACGTCAAGGATACCCTTTGGAGCGTGACAGTATACAAAGAGAAAGTTAAAAAATGGCATGATGCAAAAATCAAGCATCTACATGAATTCAAAGAAGGGGACGTGGTTTTGCTGTTTAACTCCTGATTAAAACTCTTTCTTGGGAAGCTTAAATCATGATGGTTAGGTCCTTTCAAAATCAAGGCAGCCCTTCCCCATGGTGCTATAGAGGTTGAAAACTTTAATAATGAAACATTTGAGGTTAATGGGTGTTGAGATGTAATTTACTCAAATCTATAATGGATAAAACTTGATAAACTTGTTATTAATCTTATAGAAATCATGAGGAATTGATACTTAATCAAGTTAATGTTGTGTTTCAGGTTTATAAAGCTAAAGGAAAGATTTAGATGAATAAAGCATGGAGAAAATGACCAGAAGCCTGATGGCCGCCAGCCATGAGAAGATGGCCGCCAGCCATGGAGCCTCGGTGAAGCGAAGAAAATGGCCAGAAGAGCCATGGCCGCCAGCCATGGTGTGATAGCCGCCGGCCATCTTTCATGGCCGGCACTGGGGAGTTAATGGCTGCCGGCCATGGAGCCGGCCATCAATGCTGCAGCGTCCTGTGCGATGAAAAATGGCAGCCAGCCATTTCTAACTCCAAGCCAGCCAGTTTTCATACGGGAGAAAGTCTTGTTCTTTCCTATATATATAGATAGAAGTCCATTAGAGAGATAATTATTCATTCTTTATACTTTCAAGAACCCTAAAGATTGCTTTTCTGAATCATGAACAACTAATCTCTTAATCTAGCCAAGGGATTATTGCAACTCAATTCAAGATGGATTGTGAGACCTAATTGGGTTTGATTTCTATTATTCTCATCTTTGCATATTTGTATTTCATCTGATTCTATTGTTATTATTGCTTGATTACTCTTATAACTTTGGATCCGGTTGTAGGATGATTGAACAATAATCAATCAATTAGAACTCATATCCGTAATTGTATGAGTAATCTAATATAGGTGATGAAACAACACGATAGTCATAAAATAGATGGTTATTTGATGTTGTGATGAAATATAATCTAATTTAAATGATCCATGCTCTATGAGATTGTTAATTAGGGTTAGGTTTCTCTTTTCTTAATGCAATTGATGGATTAAACCTTAAGAGCTTATTTAGGGTTATCTATTCGATTAGGAATAATCAAAGATCTTATCTTGGTTATTTAACATCTAAGGAGAGATTGAATTTCAATGCTTATTGGAATTTATAACTAACCTATTCAAAGTAGGAATAATAATATTTGAGTCTATGATCAACCCTGAGAATTGAGTTGTAATGAAACCTAGGCTAGATAATCTTTTGGATATATAAATCTCTTTAAATAGAAATAGGTTTATTTTATTTGCTTGATTTCAAAACCCCCCAATTTTATTTTCTTTTTCTCTTCTCAACCCACGATAGAAACTTAGGAATTTTTACCAATCCCTGTGGAGACGATCCTGCTCACCACTGTTTACAAATCTTAGAGTAGGTTATTTATTTTTGTTGAATTCGACAACCACCAAATTTTTGGCGCTGTTGCCGGGGATTGGTGTCTAAAAAAATTTCCCTGTTTCTATTTCTTTTTATTTTTTTATTTCCTTTCTTATTGCCTTATTCTTGTTTTTCTTTTTATTTTGATTTTTGTTTATGACCCGTGCTTCTCACAAAGGTACTTTAGAATTTGATTCAGATATAGAGAAGACAGAACGGGAATTGCGCCGACAATCAAAACAGCGTATTCTAGACGTAACTTCAACTTCATCTCCTGGATTAACTCAAGCATTGGAATTATCAGAATCATCCAGTGAGACAGAAAGAGAAGTGTTGGTCCCAATAATGTAAGCAAGAGGGGGGTGAATTGCTTTTTCACAAAAATAAATTCTTTTCAAAATTTTCAATTCACTTCCTTTTGATTACTTTATTAAACTTAGAATTAATTAAACTTGCTGTTTAGAAACTAATCACAGCTGATAATTACACTTGTATATCTATTTTAATTCAAAACAGATCAAATTTAATTTTATGCGGAATACAGACAACTCTCTGAAGTACTCTCTGAAACAGGTTCTGAAACGTGACAGTTTATCAAATACTTCAATATAAATTGCACGAAAATAAAAAGAGTAGGGTAGAGAAAAATGCAAATCGATTTATAGAGGTTCCGCCTCGAGCGTCAGTCCTCTCTTCCAACTCCACGTTGGGGACCCGGTATTCCACACCGGTTTGTTCCACTATATCCAAAATCAAAAGTTACAAGCTTGTCTTGCCAATCCTCTTGGCTACAAACACTCTGTCCCAATTCTCACGGTTATCCTATAACTCACAATTGGTCTAACAGATAACTTGCAACACTCAACCTCACTCAAAAAAAATTTAATGATACTCAATCAAGGAAATACAATAAATATCCTATCTTTCGAACAAAAATATTGTGAACACTTTGTAACGCAAGGACTTTTGAGAGAAATGCACTCGAAGACTTTTTCTTTCAACAGAGAGTTAGAGCAAGATTCGTTCTTCTCATCATATCTTCCTTGTTGTTGTGCTTCCTCTATATATATTGTTTTATCTCAACGGCTAGCAAAGAAGTCGTTCAAAACAATTCGAATTCTTCTCAAATTGAAAATATTTGACTTGGCAAATTCCCTCCTTTGAAGTGTCTGTTACGTGTATGATCAATCCCGAATAATCTTCTTAGCTTTATCTAAATTTCGTTGATGCTGTCATCTGATAATGTCTCATATATCTTGATATGTTTATCCATAACAATTTGGATAAATACTTCAACAAACTATCCCATAAAAATAGTGATATCCTTTATCCTTGAAGATAAGCTTTAAAAATCTTCGTTTCGAAAATTTGAACCAACATGAACTTGGTAAAGTATATCCCTTATCTTTAGGAATTTGCTGACCACGTGAAACATAAAAATCTGACGATCTTCTTCCTCAAGAAAATTAAATAGACGTAACTTATAATAAAATTGATGAAATAAATCCCCTTGGATATTTTATCCAACTTTAGTGGAACAAAATGAATATACTACCCAAATATATTCATTTCGTGGAGTCAGGCCTTCAGATGATAGGTATAAATAAATTCGCAACATTCTGTGCATCTTCTGTTCTGGAACAGATTTAGTTTCTGATCTTCCTTCTGAAAATGAATCTGAAATACCTTCTGAAAATGACTCTGAACTACCTTCTGAAACAATTTCTAAAAAATCTGATGATTAGTTCAATCATGAAATATTTTGATTTTGGTTTTGGTTTTGGTTTTGATTGCTATACTTTATTTATTTGTTAAAAAGACTTTTACTCCTTTTTGTTATCATCAAAATATTATGAGAGATTCCAACATTCTCCCCCTTTTTGAAGATAACAAAACCTTATGATTAAAAACAAGTATAATATCATATATCAAAAACATATCAGATTTAACCAAAACTCATACATACGGATCAATCATTAACTCACAAATATAATCAAATCTCATATCATAAGCATATTGCACAAACTATATTGATATCTTAAGATTTGTTTTTCATCATATATCTTCTCCCCCTTTTTGTTATCAGAAAAAAATAACTCCCCCTGAAATTATGCATATAAAATTCATTGAAGTCAAGGAAATATAGAGATTTCAGCATAACAAAAAAAAAATCTTCATTACAAACCGAAAACAAAATATAGAAAATTCGCTAAGAGAAATTGTCTGTAAAAAAATAAAGAACTCTATTTCTTTCTAGATGTCTTCTTCCTTGCCAGAGATTTCTTCCTGCCAGAAAATTTAGCAGGAGTTGGAGTTGGAGATAGTGAAAAATCAGTTTGTTGTTCAGCAGGGGATTGTTGAGGGATGGATAGGAGAGAAACCGCAGCTTGTTGTTCAGGAGTAGGGTCAACAGGAATGTCTTTAGCTGCAACAGGGGTTTCCTCAGCTGTAGCAGGAACTTGTTCCATTGGATCAGCAACTGGTGGAGTTGGTTCTGGAACATGTTCTGCTGGTTGCTCTACATCCTCTGCAGGTGGAATGGAGTCAGGATCAGCAACATGAGGGATTCCAGCAGCTGATGGAGATGTTGGATCTTTAGGAATGTCAGCCGCAGGTGGAGATGATGAACCAGGTGTTGTTGTAGGAAAGACAGATCAGAAATTGGCTCAGATGGATTGGTTTCCACTTGAGGATCGGGAGGACCAAAGGAGATTTTTGAACAGAGGACAAATCAAATTTCTTCAAGAATGCTTCCATACGAGAAGAAATGAGATTGTCAATCTGTTGGAGAGAGATAGGTTGGGACGTCTCTCCTGGTGGCTTCAAGGGAATACCCTCTGATTCAGTCTCTGAATCAGAATCTGATTCAACAGTCTGCCCTTCTTTGATCTCAAACTTCTTCCCAGTCCCCAACTCATAATCCCTTTTTCTCTTCTTTGCTGCAACAGGAGCCTTCCCTTTTCCTTTGGCATCCTTATCAGATTTCCTCTTCTTTGATGTTTCAACACCATGTGGATCCTCTTTTTCTATTTCGTCCAAGATTCTTTTGAGAGTCAATTCTCTCTTGCGATTCTTCGGATGAACATAGAAAGCTCCATCAATGCTGTACCAAAATTTCTCCTTTATCGAAATACTCATGTGCTTAATCACTTTATCACCAATCTTCTTCATTATTTGAGGACTACGAACATGCTTAGGCATCTTCACATGATGTTTTTGCAAAATTTTCATGATTATGTTTCCATAAATCATGTGCTTTTTATTTCTCCACATGTGCCGTAAGATAATCCTAGGCAAGTCTAGTTGTTTTTGCAACTTCATCCCCAGAACAATGATTGCCTCCTCTTTAGAAATGGAAGTAGGACTTCCTTTCTTTGGTAATATGCACTCGATAACAATTTTGCAGCAACCTTATCAACAACTCGAATTCAGAAATGAAAATATCTTTGGCATGAAACTTTCCAATGCCATCATTCAAGTTGCATAGATTCATTTCTACCTAAGGTTATCAGCTCGTGATCATCCCCATGATCTAACAGACCTAAACAATCAATCAGCATCTTTCTATTGACCACGATCCTTTTTCCTCCAACTTTCGAGATCAACAAAGTCTCATTTTCAAATTTCAGATTCTTGTAAAATTCTTCAACTAATTCTCCAATTATATCAATGCGTAAATCACACAACCCTTTAGCTCCTATTCTGTCTAGCCAAAAACTAGCATAAAAACCTTTCTTTTCAAAGAATTGGAAATCGATAAAAGAACAAGGGTGGATTTTGGATTTAACCAACCTGACATGTTTTAGGGTTTCCTCCTTCTGTTTATTTCCCCTTTTTGATACCTTCTTAGGATCAGCTTTCTTTTTCTGAAAAGACGGAGAGGGTGAGGTAGATTCAGAGCTTGCTTTCGCACTCTCTGATTTTGCGTCTGAATCAGCTTCTGATTCAGCATCCGATTCTGAACCACTTTCGTTATCAACTTCCTTTTCCTTAGTGGATTCAGAAGCGAGTTCCTCAGATGAACTCTTTTCCTCAGTCACTTCTTTTTCAGATCCTTTGCCAAAGAAGGATCTTGAGATGTTTTAGACTTTATCGCGGTTGCCTTTGGTGTTGTTTCAACATGAACACCCTTAGATGATTTCGAACTGTGTTGAGAGTCAGAATCCACAGAGATTTCAACGGGGGTTTTAGATGGTTTAGATTTGAAACCCTTGGATTGAATTCGGAAGATTTTCTTGGAGCCATATGTTGAAGGAAAAACGTGAGGGTTTGAACAACACACGAGAGATTTTGCAGATTGAGAGAGAAAAGATAAATTTTGAAATGGAAGGAGAGAGAAAAATCGATGGTTAAAAATTGCACGATGCACAAGATCAGTTATTAATTCTGTTTAGATTTCCAACAGAAAACAAAATATCTTTTATTCATCCTCTTTAATCGTGTAATCCTCTTAACACAATTTATGTTTCCAACATAAAGAATCTCGTAAATTGAGACTACTTGAGTATAAGAAAATGAATCTAATGAAATTTCTGATCGAGCAATTAAATATCAGAAATTACAAAGGATTACATATTCCTATTTCATTACGAATAAATTCAAATCGAGATTTTTCAAGGGGTTTTGTAAAAATGTCAGCTAATTGTCTTTCTGTAGGGACAAAATTAATACTAATATTGCCAATATTTACATGATCCCTTATGAAATGATGTCTTATTTCAATATGTTTTGTTCTTGAATGTTGAACTGGATTTTTGGTTAAATTAATTGCACTAGTATTATCACATTTTATTGGTACATTTTTGCAATTAATTCCATAATCATTCAATTGTTGTTTTATCCATAAGATTTGAGCACAGCAATTTCCAATTGAAATATATTCTGCCTCAGCTGTTGAAAGAGCTACAGAATTTTGTTTCTTTGAAGACCAAGATATTAATTTATCTCCTAAAAATTGACATGTACCTGAAGTACTTTTTCTATCTACTTTACATCCTGCATAATCTGCATCTGAATATCCTAGTAATTCAAAATTTTTATTCTTTGGAAACCAAATGCCTATCTTAGATGTACAAGAAATGTACTTAAAGATTCTTTTAACTGTTTTTAAATGTAATTCAGTAGGTGCACTTTGAAATCTAGCACATAAGCATACAGCAAACAATATATCAGGTCTAGAAGCTGTAAGATATAATAAAGAACCAATTAAGCTTCTATATAACTTTTCATTTACCTTTTTCCTTTAGATCAAGATCTAACCTTGTAGTTGTGCTCATTGGAGTTGCAGCTCCTTTACAATTCTCAAAACCAAACTTCTTCACTATTTGTTTTGTATATTTCTCTTGATGGATAAAAATTCCATCTTTTGTTTGCTTAATTTGCAAACCAAGAAAGAAATTTAGCTCTCCCATCATGGACATCTCAAATTCAGCCTGCATCATACTAGAGAATTCTTTGCAATATTTCTCATTAGTTGATCCAAAAATGATATCATCAACATAAATTTGAACAATCAGAATATCTTGTTCAAAATGTTTTAAGAACAAAGTTGTATCCACTTTTCCTCTTGAAAAACCATTTGAGATCAAAAATTCACTTAATCTTTCATACCAAGCTCTAGGAGCTTGTTTAAGACCATATAACGCTTTTCTTAGCTTAAATACATAATCTTCTTTTGATGGATCTTCAAATCCAGGTGGTTGATGTACATAAACTTCCTCTTTAATATAACCATTTAAAAAAGCACTTTTAACATCCATTTGGAATAATTTAAAATCTTTGTAACATGCAAAAGCAAGTAATAATCTAATTGCTTCAAGCCTAGCTACAGGTGCATATGTTTCATCATAATCTATTCCTTCTTCTTGTGAATATCCTTTAGCTACAAGTCTAGCTTTGTTTCTGACTATTTTTCCATTTTCATCAAGTTTGTTTTTAAATACCCATTTGGTGCCTATTATTGATTTATCCTTAGGACACGGTACTAAATTCCATACTTGATTTCTTTGGAATTGATTGAGTTCTTCTTGCATTGCTTCAATCCAATTATTATCATTTAATGCTTCATCAATATTACTAGGTTCAATTTCTGATATTAAAGCAAAATGACTTTCAAATTCTTGTAAACTACTTCTAGTTCTTACTCCTGTATTTAAATCACCAATAATTTGCTCAGATGGATGTGCAGATACATACCTCCAGTTTCTGCTACTTTCTGAAATACCTTCTGAAATAGCTTCTGAAGGAGTTTCTGAGTTTTCTTCTGACTCAGTTTCTGTATCATTTTGAGGAGCAACTTCTTCTGATGTTTCAGAATTCTGCTCATCTTTTGCTTGAGAACTAATATCCTCCTTTTTAACTAATTCTTCACTCTCTTCATCATCAAAATCATCATCCTCAATTTTCTCAATAAATTTTACATTTATAGTTTCTTCGATTATTCTTGTTTTTAAGTTAAAAACACGATAAGCTCTACTGTTCAAGGAATATCCTACAAATAAACATTCTTCGGATCTTTCATCAAATTTTCCCATATTTAGATTGTTTTTCAACACATAACACTTAGATCCAAAAGCATGAAAATAAGATACAGTAGGTTTTCTTCCTTTAAACAACTCATATGATGTTTTTGAAGTTAATGGTCTTAGATACACTCTATTTATTATGTAACATGCTGTTGATACAGCCTCTGCCCATAAAAACTCAGCTACTTTGTTTTCATTTAACAAAGTTCTTGTCATTTCTTGAAGAGTTCTATTCTTCCTTTCTACAACCCCGTTTTGTTGAGGAGTATAAGGAGCGGAAAAATTATGAGCTATACCATTTTCATCGCAAAAATTTATGAATAAAGCATTGTCAAACTCTCTTCCATGATCGGTTCTTAAACTTATTATGGACATTCCTTTTTCATTTTGAATTTGCTTAGCAAATCTTTCAAATACTTCAAATGTGTTATCTTCTGTTTTAAGAAAAACACCCATGTATATCTAGAATAATCATCAACAATTACAAGACCAAAACGACATCCACCAAGACTTAAAGTTCTTGTTGGACCAAATAAATCTAAATGCAACAATTCCAATGGTCTTTTAGTAGAGATTACATTCTTGCTTTTATGAGGTGACGAAACCATTTTATTTTTCATACATGTTTCACATTTAATGTCTTGTTTTATATTTATTCTTGGTAAGCCAAAAATAATTTTCTTCTTGGATAGTTTTTCGAGTTGATTGAAATTAACATGACCAAGTCTTCTATGCCATATTTTTATATTTTCAGACATAGCAAAGAAACATTTTTCGAAAGTTACATTTGAAGGTTTGACTAAATAAACATTCTTGTTTCTATATCCTTCAAATAGTTTTGTTCCATTCTTGTCATAAGCATAACATTTATCATGTTCGAAAATCATTTTGTAACCCTTGTCACATAATTGACTTATACTTAATAAATTATGTTTTAATCCAACAACAAGAGAAACATTTTCAATTGTATGAGGAGATAGACCAATAGTACCTGTTGCCACTATTTTACCTTTACTATTGTCACCAAACTTAACATATCCTCTTTCTTTCCAATTAATACTTGTGAACAAAGAAGCATCTCCAGTCATATGTCCCGAACACCCACTGTCGAGATACCATTTTCCTTTAAGCTTTGCTTCTTGTTCCTACATGTATCAACAAAGGGTTAAACCTTCTTAGGAACCCAAACAAGTTTGGGTCCTTTGAAATTCAAGCTCTTCTTTTCAAAGTTATCAACTTGTTGTTTCATGAGCTTGTTTTTCTTGTAGAAACAAAACTTCTCAATATGGCCAATTTTATTACAAAAATAACAAGCATAAGAATAACTATTCCCATATCTATTGTTCCTGTTCTGGAACTGATGTGGATATTTTCTAGAATATCCTCTTACCTGTTCCTTCACTTGCCCTCTTCTTGTAAAGTTTCTGTTCTGATCTGGGTACCTTCTGATATACCCTTGAAATACCCTCTGACTGGACTGTCAGATTTTTTCTTTGTTACAGTGTTGTTAACTGTAGATGTTTCCTTAAATAAGGATTCTTTTCCTTTAACAAATACAGTTTTTTGAACATTCTTACTACTGCTACCTTGTTCAAATCCTAAGCCATATTTTATTTTATCAGTTCTTTGAGAGGAAATCAACATATTTAACTTTTTGTCACTCTCATTGAACTTACTGAACGTATTCTTTAGTGATTGAGATAAGTCTCCTATTCTTCTGTTAAGTTCTTTAGTCTCTTCTTTTAGTATACTATTCTCTCTCATGAATTTATTCACTTTCACATGTAATTTTTCATTATCATGTTTCAATATGTCGTTTTCATCCATAAGTAACCTATTTGTTTGAATAACAACTTCCTTTTCATTTTTGAGAGATTTAACTTCAGAATCAAGTTTATTTATTTTAACATGTGCCTTTTTCAATGATTTCAATAAGTTTTGCATTTCAATCATTACATCCTCATCAGAAACATAATCAAGTTCTGAATTTACCTCAGATTGTGCCATTAAGCATATGTTTGAATCATCCTTTTCATCCTCTGAGTTATCCTCTGAATCTGTCTCTGATTCGTCAAGGTCACTCCACGTCGCCATCAAGGCTTTGTTTCTCTTTTTGAACTTCTCAATTTTCTTAATCAGTGATGGACACTCGTATTTAATGTGACCAGGCTTCTTGCATTCATAACAAATAATTTCTTGTTTCTTCTCTTCTTTCATCTCCTTTTTCTTGTCTTTGTCCTTGAAGAATTTACCTGCATCATATCTCTTAGTTTCGAATTTTTTAGTAAATTTCTTACCTTGCTTTCTTCTCAGAATTTTGCCAATTCTTTTAGCCAACAAGTTGATGTCATCACTATCATTGCTACTGGTCTCTGAATCTGATGCATCCGCATGAACTTCCTTTGCTTTAAAAGCAATGGCTTTCTTGCTTCCTTCTGCTTCTTCAGTAGCATCTATGTGAGATTGATACGCCATCAGTTTCTCCTTGAGTTGACTTAAGGTTAAAGCGCTGAGATCATTTGCTTCTTCAATGGCCGTTTTCTTTGCATCCCAAGCTATAGGTAAGATCCTTAGTATTTTCCTGACAAGATCAGCTTCCTCTATCTTCTTTCCAAGAGAAGCTAACTCGTTAGTTATAGAAACAAATCTATCAAAAGCATCTTTAATTTTCTCTTCAGGTTTGAATTTGAACAATTCATATCTTTGCAAGAGAGCATTGATTTTAGTATCTTTAATTGTTCTCGTTCCTTCATAGGTCTCACTAAGTGTATCCCATACTTGCTTAGCAGTAATGCAAGATGAAATTAAATAGAATTCAGATGGTGAGATAGTAGTTAGAAGAAGGTTCTTAGCCTTGTTGTTCTTCTCTATTGCTCTCTTTGATCTTGAGTTAATTGTGCTTCAGCAGTCACGTTCACTTGATAGTCTCCAACTGTAATCACCTGCCATGAGTCAAAATCATTAGCCTTGATGTAAGTCTCCATGCGCATTTTCCAATAAGGATAATTAGAACCATTAAAATAAGGTGCTCTATTCACTGCAATATTTGTTTCAGCCATGATACTTGGATCACTCAATAATAATTGAGGCAGCTCTGATACCAATTGTTGGTCCCAATAATGTAAGCAAGAGGGGGGGGTGAATTGCTTTTTCACAAAAATAAATTCTTTCAAAATTTTCAATTCACTTCCTTTTGATTACTTTATTAAACTTAGAATTAATTAAACTTGCTGTTTAGAAAACTAATCACAGCTGATAATTACACTTGTATATCTATTTTAATTCAAAACAGATCAAATTTAATTTTATGCGGAATACAGACAACTCTCTGAAGTACTCTCTGAAACAGGTTCTGAAACGTGACAGTTTATCAAATACTTCAATATAAATTGCACGAAAATAAAAAGAGTAGGGTAGAGAAAAATGCAAATCGATTTATAGAGGTTCGCCTCGAGCGTCGTCTCTCTTCCAACTCCACGTTGGGGACCGGTATTCCACACCGGTTTGTTCCACTATATCCAAAATCAAAAGTTACAAGCTTGTCTTGCCAATCCTCTTGGCTACAAAACACTCTGTCCCAATTCTCACGGTTATCCTATAACTCACAATTGGTCTAACAGATAACTTGCAACACTCAACCTCACTCAAAAAAAATTTAATGATACTCAATCAAGGAAATACAATAAATATCCTATCTTTCGAACAAAAATATTGTGAACACTTTGTAACGCAAGGACTTTTGAGAGAAATGCACTCGAAGACTTTTTCTTTCAACAGAGAGTTAGAGCAAGATTTGTTCTTCTCATCATTTCTTCTTTGTTGTTGTTGTGCTTCCTCTATATATATTGTTTTATCTCAACTGCTAGCAAAGAAGTCGTTCAAAACAATTCGAATTCTTCTCAAATTGAAAATATTTGACTTGGCAAATTCCCTCCTTTGAAGTGTCTGTTACGTGTATGATCAATCCGAATAATCTTCTTAGCTTTATCTAAATTTCGTTGATGCTGTCATCTGATAATGTCTCATATATCTTGATATGTTTATCCATAACAATTTGGATAAATACTTCAACAAAACTATCCCATAAAAATAGTGATATCTTTATCCTTGAAGATAAGCTTTAAAAAATCTTCGTTTCGAAAATTTGAACCAACATGAACTTGGTAAAGTATATCCCTTATCTTTAGGAATTTGCTGACCACGTGAAACATAAAAATCTGACGATCTTCTTCCTCAAGAAAATTAAATAGACGTAACTTATAATAAAATTGATGAATAAATCCCCTTGGATATTTTATCCAACTTTAGTGGAACAAAATGAATATACTACCCAAATATATTCATTTCGTGGAGTCAGGCCTTCAGATGATAGGTATAAATAAATTCGCAACATTCTGTGCATCTTCTGTTCTGGAACAGATTTAGTTTCTGATCTTCCTTCTGAAAATGAATTGAAATACCTTCTGAAAATGACTCTGAACTACCTTCTGAAACAATTTCTAAAAATCTGATGATTAGTTCAATCATGAAATATTTTGATTTTGGTTTTGGTTTTGGTTTTGATTGCTATACTTTATTTATTTGTTAAAAAGACTTTTACTCCTTTTTGTTATCATCAAAATATTATGAGAGATTCCAACAAGAAGAATCTGAAAGTTTGGATTTAGAAGAAGAAAAGGAAGAGATGGCAAATCCGGATCGAACACTTAGACAATTAGCAACTCCGGATGTGACTCAACAACCACTTTGTATTCAATACCCTGAATTGAATGTGGATTTTGAGTTGAAATCCGGGTTGATTCATTTGTTGCCTTCTTTTCATGGCTTGGAAAACGAGGACCCTCATAAACATTTGAAGGAGTTCCACGTTGTCTGTTCAGGTATGAAACCTCATGGGATATCTGAAGATCAAATTAAATTGAGGGCTTTCCCATTTTCATTAAAGGATAGAGCCAAAGATTGGTTATTCTATCTACCCCCTGGATCAATCACCACTTGGACCGACATGGTGAAGTCATTTTTGGACAAATTTTTCCCTGCTACTAGAGCCGCAAACATAAGGAGGGAAATTTGTGGGATTAAACAAAGAGAAATTGAGAATCTGCATGAGTATTGGGAAAGGTTCAAACAATTAGTTGCCAGTTGTCCTCAACATGGCATATCAGAACAACTCCTGATACAATATTTCTATGAAGGATTGCTTCCTTTGGAGAGGAAGATGATGGATGCAGCGAGTGGAGGAGCGATAGTAGATAAAACCCCTGCTCAGGCTAGGGATTTGATCTCACTCACGGCTGCAAATTCCCAACAATTCGGTTTCAGACAAGATCCTTCAACAAGACGAGTCAACGAGGTAAGTGTCTCACACTTAGAATCTCAATTATCTAACTTGACTTCTCTTGTCCAGCAGGTTATCCTTGGAAATACCCAACAAGCGAAAGCTTGTGGTATTTGTGCTTCAAATCACCCCACAGACATGTGTCCAACCCTTCAAGATGACTCATATGCGCATGCAAATGCAATTGGTGGATTTCCAGACAAACACATCCCCCTCAAAGAAGATATGATCCCTATTCCAACACATACAATCCTGGTTGGAGGGACCATCCAAACTTCAGCTATCAACCAAGGCCTCAACCACCACCACAACAAGCTTCGTCTTCAAGTTCATCACTTGAAGATATTGTCAAGTCTCTTGCAATTAACACGAAGCAATTTCAGGATGAGACAAGAAAAAGTATTCACAATTTGGAGAGTCAAATGAGTCACCTTGCCACCTCTGTAGGTAAGTTGGAGCAACAAGGTAAGTTACCTTCTAATACTGTTAATCATAAAGAAAATGTGAGTGCAATTTCCTTGAGATCTGGAAAGGAATTGCAAAACTCTAGTAGGAAGGTAATTGAGACCACCTCCAAAGATTTTGAAAAAGAGAACCCCCACATGGAGGAAAAACAAGTAGAAAAATTTTCACCCCCGTTCTATAAACCTGTTCCCCCATTCCCTTCTAGGTTGAATAAGTCCAAGATATTGGATGATGAGAAGGAAATTTTGGAGACTTTTAGAAAAGTCGAGGTAAACATTCCATTATTGGATGTGATTAAGCAAATACCTCGATATGCGAAGTTTCTGAAAGATCTTTGTACAAATAAGAAGAAGCTTAAAGGGAGTGAGACAGCTTTTATGGGTGAGAATATATCTGCTGTCCTTCAAAAGAAGCTACCACCAAAGTGCAAGGACCCTGGTACGTTTTCTATTCCTTGTATAGTAGGTCATGTTAGAATTGAAAATTGCATGTGTGACCTAGGGGCTTCAGTTAACATTATGCCTCTTTCAATCTATAAGAAACTGAATATTGGATCTTTGAAAGAAACAAGAGTAATCTTGCAACTTGCAGATAGATCCAATATATATCCATCAGGTATTTTGGAAGATGTTTTGGTACAAGTCAATGGATTAGTGTTTCCCGCTGACTTTTATGTAATTGATATGGGTGAGGAGATATATTCACAATCACCTACACTTTTGCTTGGGAGACCATTTATGAAAACATCTAACACCAAAATTGATGTGAATGAAGGAGTCATGACAATGGAGTTTGATGGGGAAATCATTAGATTCTCTGTGGATAGTGAAAAGAAAATCACTTCAAATATTTCTCAAATTTTTGCTATTCATAAAGATGAAAAACAGGTTGTGGAAGATTTGGAAGATAAGAGCCTAGTTGATGAATCTAAGAAGGATGGGCTTGGAGAGATTAGTGTTGACACTGGACAATTTGAGGAGAAAAGAAGAGATGATGAGTTGAATCTCAAGAAGGAGGATGAGCTTAAAAAGCACACTAGTGATCAATTTTATGATCAATTGTTGAGGGCTTTAGATGGAGAAATCACTAGTGGTGAATCAAGAAGGAGTTTATTGGAGATTTTCCCCATGGCTGAAAACGGGGAGACTTTTATCTTTGAGCCTCCATGAGATGAGTTGGAATAGTCCAGCTAAGGACTATAAAGAAGCGCTTCATGGGAGGCAACCCATGGTTTTATTAGTTACTAATGTTTTTGCTTTTGTGTGCTTTTGTTTTTCTTTTTGTTTTTGTTTTGCAGTTAGTTTGGTTTTGAAGGAAACATTCTCTCAAGAGCTTTAAAGGACAAGAACTTCAAAAGAGCTTCAAGTACTAAACCGGGGAAGTATCGTTATTCCTTTATCCTTCATCTTTATTTCCTTACCTATTATGGGCTGAATTAGGAACAGTGAGGACACTGTTCAAAATAAGTGTGGGGGAAGGGATAAGATGATAAGGAGATTTGAGTATTATTGTCTGTTGATGTCGGAATATTTGAATATATTTGCATATTTGAGATATCTGATCTGATTTGTGTACCCACACTTGAATTGTTAAATTGTTTGTTCTTGAGTACTATATGCCTAATGGGATTTTAGGCCAAATTTTTTGCCTAAATTTTTCAAAAATTTTATGAAATCTGGAGATTGTGCTAAATGATTTATATAGCATCTACATAAATATGGAAATGGACTTGCTAAAGTGTCTTACTCATCCATTGTTGTGATTATAATACTTGATCAAAATTGAGTAGCAAAATCTTTGAGGAACAAATTTATCTTGTATTTAGCCTTAGAATTGGAAGTTTAAGAGTAGGTCGAGTTCTTAAGTGAAAAATAAACAGGTTTACTTCTAGGAATAAGTTAACATGTATATACTCCTCTTGAATTCTTTTTAAAAGAATTTTTCAACATCTAGTAAAAGAGATAAATGACACTTTTTACTTAGTGAACCATGATAAAAAAGTCTTTTATGTGTATTGCATTCAAAGTAAAGAAACAAGCATAGCCACTACTCCGCTAACTTAAGCAATTGAGTTATGAGTATCCAAACTTGAATGTTAGAGTGAGAGAGAGTTCTTAGGGGTCCCTTTTAAACCTGGTTACTTGGGTGATGAGCCCGGGATGTACCGACTCAATGAACTCACTATAACGATAAGGGAGGAAAGGCGAAAGTTCACTATATGAGCTTTGAAAGAAAAAGAAAATAATATAATAAGAGCTGAAAAGAAGCGGGCAAAAACCCGTCCAGAGAACACACTCTGAAGGCTCAATATATGCTTGAATAAATCAAAAGGAATATGAATGCTAAAGTACCACTGAAATAAGACTTATAATAAATATGGAGAAAATCTAAGGAAAGAGTTGATATCATATGCTTTTACTTTATGTTGTGAGGAGTATATATCTGTTAAATATCCAATGAAGTCCAAATGGGTGTTTTTCTTTACTGAACTGAGAATTTACTTTTGAATAGAAGAATCTCTTGCTAAACATTTGGATTAAAGTTTGTTCTGTTTAGATTAGCTTTTGAATTTTGATTGAAGTATTTTAATTACATGTGATCAATTTGGTCAGAGTGGTAGGCACTAAAATTGCATGTCATAAGAAATCAAAGAAAGATGCTTGGAATTCAAAAAGTGAAGTTAGCACTCTTATGATAGATTTCAATTGTGGTTCTAATTGTATTGCTTGAGGACAAGCAATGGTTTAAGTGTGGGGGAATTTGTTGAGATATAATTTACTCAATCTATAATGGATAAAACTTGATAAACTTGTTATTAATCTTATAGAAATCATGAGGAATTGATACTTAATCAAGTTAATGTTGTGTTTCAGGTTTATAAAGCTAAAGGAAAGATTTAGATGAATAAAGCATGGAGAAAATGCCGCCAGCCATGGAGCCTCGTGAAGCAGAAGAAAATGGCCAGAAGAGCCATGGCCGCCGGCCATGGTGTGATAGCCGCCGGCCATCTTTCATGGCCGGCACTGGGGAGTTAATGGCTGCCGGCCATGGAGCCGGCCATCAATGCTGCAGCGTCCTGTGCGATGAAAAATGGCAGCCAGCCATTTCTAACTCCAAGCCAGCCAGTTTTCATACGGGAGAAAGTCTTGTTCTTTCCTATATATATAGATAGAAGTCCATTAGAGAGAAATTATTCATTCTTTATACTTTCAAGAACCCTAAAGATTGCTTTTCTTGAATCATGAACAACTAATCTCTTAATCTAGCCAAGGGATTATTGCAACTCAATTCAAGATGGATTGTGAGACCTAATTGGGTTTGATTTCTATTATTCTCATCTTTGCATATTTGTATTTCATCTGATTCTATTGTTATTATTGCTTGATTATCTCTTATAACTTTGGATCCGGTTGTAGGATGATTGAACAATAATCAATCAATTAGAACTCATATCCGTAATTGTATGAGTAATCTAATATAGGTGATGAAACAACACGATAGTCATAAAATAGATGGTTATTTGATGTTGTGATGAAATATAATCTAATTTAAATGATCCATGCTCTATGAGATTGTTGATTAGGGTTAGGTTTCTCTTTTCTTAATGCAATTGATGGATTAAACCTTAAGAGCGTATTTAGGGTTATCTATTGATTAGGAATAATCAAAGATCTTATCTTGGTTATTTAATATCTAAGGAGAGATTGAATTTCAATGCTTATTGGAATTTATAACTAACCTATTCAAAGTAGGAATAATAATATTTGAGTCTATGATCCTGAGAATTGAGTTGTAATGAAACTAGGCTAGAAATCTTTTGGATATATAAATCTCTTTAAATAGAAATAGGTTTATTTTATTTGCTTGATTTCAAACCCCCCAATTTTATTTTCTTTTTCTCTTCTCAACCCACGATAGAAACTTAGGAATTTTACCAATCCCTGTGGAGACGATCCTGCTTACCACTGTTTACAAATCTTAGAGTAGGTTATTTATTTTTGTTGGATTCGACAACCACCAATGGGTAACGACTTAAACTCTATTAAGGACCATCATAAGATATAAGAAGAATAGAGGAGTTGCACTTAATGCAAGCTCACTAAGCATTTGTTAAGCTAAAGACATTAAACAAGCACTTGATGGGAGGCAACCCATTTCTAACCTATCATTTTTCTTTTCTTTCTAACCTTGTTCTTGTGTTGATGAATAAGCAGATTCTTAATCAAAAGATGATGATTCATGGGGCTTTAAACTTAAGTGTTGAGCCACGGGTAAAATTGCAAAAGGAGTTATGCATAAAATTTTGAAGAAAAATTTAAATCCACCTATCAATTTTATGTGCGGTTTAATCTGTGATTAGGTCTATTTGATTTTCCAATATCTCACAATTTCAACTGTGGTTCGAATCAAGTCTGCGATTACCACTAATGTTTTACTTTACACTACTAATGATTCCCTATCTGAATTATCATGTTTTTATAAACAATGAGGACAATGTTTAGATTAAATGTGGGGGAATGGACTTAAACAAGAGGGTTAAGAACTTTGAATAATAATTTATTAATAATAAAGCATATATTCTTTATCTGATCATTTTTCTCCAAAAACTTAGGAAAATAATGAAACAGTTAAAGCTTGACCAAAAGTTTTTTCAAAAAATCACCAAATAACTCGATTGAACTAATAATGAACAACGACATCCTATGTTTGAGTTAACTTTACTATGTTGAAATCACTTTATAATATTCATGTGGAGTAGTTTTACTTGTTATTTAATCCAGAAATCTAGAGCTGGAATTAGCTTAAGGTCCTTAGTAAGGTGGTGGAGAAGTACCAGACCGAGTTTTAAATTTGAAAATTCTTTTCTAAATCATTGTCTAACTACGGTCTCCATAAAGGCAAGTGCACCTATCGGATGTAGTATAGCTGAAGATTTAGGTCGTATTCCAAGGGAAATGACATGCCTGAGATTTTTGATACTTAGATGATTGGTGAATCACAGCGAATTTGATTTTTATAATTTGGATGCAATAAAAAACAAAGTATATGATCGGCATTATTGATGGATATGATGCACAAAAAATAACCCAAACTATACTCTTTCTCTCTTGATATGACTCACAAGAAAGATTGAATGGTTTGTTTGACACAATTACAATGATTGATAAGAACAGGTTGTTCGCCACGATCACAAAGATCAATAAGGAGTCAATGAATTTGCTCTCAATGATGAAAGACAAACATAAAGAAAGGAATTTTATCAAATGTCTCAAAACTGTCTTCAAAACAACAACAAGGTTGCATATATTCTAAACAAAGTAAACCTAAAAGTCACAAAATAAAATTAAAGCTAGTGAGCAATAAAGGCTAACGGCCTTGATGACTAAGCCGGCGATGTACAATATATAAGTTGGCAGCATTACTATTGGCTCTTAAAATTTCGGATCTATGCACGTTGAAGGTCGACTGAAGGCCGGCGACCTATCTTCCTACGCTGGCAGGATACACACAAAGGCCGGTGGCATTGAAGGCTAGCGTACAAGTTCCTCGTTTTCTTCAATGCTTAATTATGAAATCCTTTAGCCCAAGCTTTAGTGATTGGTTATGGAACCTAAGTAAGTTGATTCCCATCAGGAAAGCTGGTGAGTACTTCTACTCCCTTTTTTCCTATTATTTAGCCTAAACAAAATAGAGATCCATTTATCAACTGAGAACTAATATAATCCTAACCTAACAAACAACAATAGATTTCATAGCAAGCAAGCAAGAGATAAGATATATCGATTCACAAGGTTGGTTGAGTCATGCTTTACCTTAGATCTATTCATATAACTTAAGAATTTTTCAAAAAAGTTGTGTTGATAATTGAACTGTCACATTCACGAATGTAAATTTACGTCTCTCTCAAGGTCAGAATCTCTACATCTAGACTAGATTAGACCATCAGAATCTCTTCACAAGTTATCATAAGCCTAGATTTGCATAAAGAACAAGAATCCTTTGTTTTTAAAACCAACTCAATGAATTTCAAAACAAGCGACAGAAGGTTTTCACTCGTCCTCTCTCAAGGCATTTAGGATCAACCTCATCAATAGCCTAGATTTATTCATTAAAATGACCTCTTAGCCTATTTTAATGAAATCGGACATGAACCCGTATCATGTATTATACAGATTCAAGATATATTAAGCTCAAGCTATTGAAATCAATAAATCGATCACATATTCAAAATAAGCATAGTAGAGCTACATGAAATTGACCCAAGGATCCACAAACCCAAGCAGATCAACTACTCCTCCATGAATATAACGATACAAAGCAATAAATCAGAGAAATAGCAAAGACCTATAGTGAGATAAAGCAATAATAAACAAATATCTTTGATGAATTGAAGCGTTTAAGCACAAAGCTGTTGTGAAACCTTAGGAATTTGCTAAGTTCTCTCTCTAAAAAGGAATGTTTATAGTTCTCTTAGGGTTTAGAGGAATATGCTCTAAAACCCCATTATTTTACTATTTCATTACTAGTTGCATATATTACACTCTCTTTGTACATTCTTTCTAAATAAAACAAGCTGGGTATTTATAGCCTCCTAATTCCATCCCTCTCTATTTTGGCATAAACTATGCTGGAGGGAGGGTTTAAAAATAAAAGGCCTTCTTTTCCTCACAAACTGGCCCAAACTTGCTTTATTTGCTTCCATTTCTCTTAAATCATCATGATGATGAGATCTTGAAAGCCTGAAATAAATAATTAACAACATAAATGTCCTTTTATTGATCAAATCATAAAAATCGCATAACAAATATGTCTAAATAAGCACAAAAAAATAAGGGTCTATTGACACTTATCAAATTCCCCCACACTTAATCATTTGATTATGCTTAAGCAAGGAAAATAAGGACAAAAGAATTTGTCATCAATTATACTCATTAGAAAATATCAAATCAAGCATAGCATTCTTTAATTCAATCAATCCAAAGTGATTCATTAGTGCCTATAGCTCAAACTTATTATACTTGTACTTGGCATACTACAATAAAATTTTTAAGACTAATTCAAGTAAATCAAACTATTAATCTCACTGTTTAATAGCCACTTCCAAAATCAAAGAAGAGATGCAAATTCAAACAAAGCAAAAGTGGCAAGGTCATATCTCACTACTTATCAGGAAGCATATAAACCATTCAACCATCTCTCTAAGCATAGCAACCTAAAATGCAAGTATATGGCTTTCATCACTTTCATGGATATTTTTCTTCTTTTTATTTTTATTTTATTTTATTAGCCTTCAGAGGGGGAGGTTTTGCCTCCATCTTTTCTTTTCCATCTAAACGGGTTTTAGCCCACTTCTTTTCAATTTAGCTCTTTGGCTTTTTTTTATAATATTTATTTATGTATTATTTATATATATATAGATTATTTGAGAAGAATTATCAAGAGATAGATTTCATATGCCTCTTTCACAAAAGGTTAGAAAAGTTCTCAAAACAGTTGAAAAGCAAAATACTACCAATAAGCTTGGAAACACACCATTTAACTTTAAACTGGGGATTTTGATCTCTTTCACAACTCTAAATTTAATCATTGAACAACAAATAAATTTATCCCACATAAATTTTGTCCCAAAACTCTGACTAAGTATACCAAGTTCAAAATAGGTGAGTAAGGCACACAAAGTCACTATATCTTCTTCTTTCTTTTTTTTTTTTTTTTAAATGTTGGCTTTCCAGACCAAAAGAGTATAATTTCAAGATTCTAATATCAAAATTACAGATCATTTGCAAACTCATAAATGGGGGAAATTTGATTAACAAATGTATATGCATCACGAAACTCAAATAAAACCCAAAAATTCTTTTTCTTTTCAGCATATCCCTTCTCCACACTTAAGCACAAAAATGTTTTTCAACACCTATCCAATTAAGCTCAGTAAGGATTAGTGTAACGCCCTAAAATAAGGCATTACAACCCGCCACGTATCCCCTCTTAATATAGGATACGCAAAGGTTCTATTATCCACAATAATACAATCATCACCTGTAAACACTCATAGGGTAACTCATAGGATACCAAACCTGTTAAAACTAAAAACTCATACTTCATAAAACATAAACTCCTGGTTCAAGCATAAAATCGAAGTTGACATGATAGTCAACAAATTCAACATAAACTAAAAACTGTTTACATTAAAATCTCTTCCTTTAAAACCAACAATGAATCCAACTACAATCTCAAATGATCGAAACATGTCTTCTCTTAGAAACTTAATATATGAAGCCTAACTCTCGACTGAGTAGTCAGGTCCACTATTGCCATCCCCATTATCAAAGAATAAATCATAACCGGATAGATCATACACTATATCTTCTTCACCTGTACCTGAAATTTAAAAGAATGAACGGCGACGCCCAGTACGATAACTCCAATCCAAAAATAAATGCATATGCACATACAAAAAGTCATACAATTCATGCAACTTAAACTAATGCAAACAATCATATTATTATCTTTCTTAAGCCAACACAACAACACAGTTCAGTGTTAGGTATACTCTAATCCTGAACTCGGAGTTACTCAGACCCCATTGAAAATCATACAACTCTTTCAAAATAATAATCATATACATATATGGATGAGTGGATACTCCCCAAACACTCCGAATCCAAAACACCTAATTCTACCAGAATCATATCAAGGCACGAGTCCACTAGGGACAACCTCACACCAAGATCATCAGGGTGCCTCACCAGTATCACTGTCTTCCAAGTCTTTACTGGTCAAAGCCAAGTACAACTAAAACATACAATTATTAAACCAAATAAAGATTAAGTTCATTAAAAAATTCTGTTCCTACAAGCATTCAATCAATACTAAGCTTACAGACAAAAACAGCAAGCAAGGATTGGTCGTACCTTTCTCAGTTTCAGGAAATTCCAATATGTATCTCCTAAAAATCCTTTTTCGACAACGCTCAACCACAACCAAATCTCCCAAATCTCCACAATACTTCAATCAATATTAATAATTCAACAACAAACCCAAATCTCCAAAAATTCCTGTCAACAACATACAATTATATATTTAACAAATAAAAACACAATATAAACAATTCCTAATGTACTATAACTCCCGAAATCCTAACCTGATAAAGAAAATCACCTAGTTGCACCGTCTAACCCGATCAATCTTCCACAACAATCTATAGAATTCGATAATCCTTCAAAACCCTAATATTATATGACAAGAAGAACACATAATGATCATCTAATCACACATTATTCAACTTCATCAAAGAAAGGATGAAACTTACTGATTTAGATTACCAAATTCCAACTCACATCCACAAATTCGGATCCTAACCAAACTTAAGGTTTCCTTTATGCAAACAAATCACAAAATCCCTAGAATTTACATGAAATTCGCATAAATCTGATATGAGTGCATTATACTCACTTGTTTTAATCACAACACTCACTTCTTATCCAACTGAGGCAGATCAAATAGATCTAAATCTTTCCCGCGTTTTTCCTTGACGAACACAACAAAACACTAAGCAAACTCATACAAATTCATATTTAATCCATGAGAAAATGTTAAAATCACTTACTTTGAATCATAAACACCGTTCGGATGATTTTCCAATTCTAGATCTCCAAGAACACTCCAAAACTCTCTTATACAAAGGAGAAAATGATGAAAGACAAATCTGTCGAAACTGTCTTTCGCGTCTCGTATTTATATAATTTTGGGGCCGGCGGCGTACGTGTAGATCTTGCCGACGTACACCCTACGCTGGCAAAATTTACATGAGCGTTGGCAGTGTTCATCGAGGCTTTGATTTCCCAAAACTTTGATCCTACTACATACGCCAGCAAATCCATGCATTGCACCGGCAGCGTTCCAGCCGGCGTTAAAAAATCCTATGCATACTGGTGGCGTTCCACCTAGCGTTAAGAAAAACGCTACTGTTTCCATCCTACACCGCCTCTATGCCAGGGGTGTAGATTCTCCAGGAGGCGGCGTACAATCTGTCAAAAATTGCAGAAATCCAAACTTTAATATTTGTCCTACAACCAAACTTAAAATTTTACAATTTACTTGTTTTGACCTTAAACTCATCCTATATCATCTCATGATTCATAATTCATTATATTTTCATATTTATTTCTATATTTTACAACAAGGACATGAAAAGAATCTAAGAAAAAGGACACTATGAACTTCCCTAGTTTATGTAGAAATATCAGCATGAATGTACCTTAACCAGGATATGAGAGGAGAATTCGTATTTACATCAATCAACAGCAACCTTATTTGTGAACCTAACAAGGTATAAACACAAAAACCTGCAAAAACAAAACAAAGCAAAACAACAGAAAAACAAACTAAAATAGAGAGTTAGCCTATCCAAGTTAAATAATGAACCTCAAATAATATGTAAGATGTTTGTGTGTTTGTTTAAAAGTGAATGAGAGCAAGTGAATATATGAGATAGAATGAGTGTGTGTGTTGAAAAATAAGCTGCTACACTGCTTCTTTCTTTGTTTTTTTTTTTTTTCATTTTTCGAAATGCTGACTTTGTTAGTTTGACCCACAGGACATATATATGTGTTTTTTTTTCTTTATAGATCAAACCAAAAGCTGTCGCTGGGCTAATCCCTTAAGCACGATGGACAGCTTCACAGGCAACATAGGGAGCAACACTAGAAGGGATCAGAGGCCGATAGGAGCTGAAGATATGTACTGTAGCACTTGTCGAGGCCTCAACAAAGGATTCCTTGAGCATGATGAAGGTCTTAACAAGCAACACCGACATGTGCCCTAGCAGGATTGAGGGCGGGTAAAAGACTCCTACAATGATCAATAGCATCGAGGGCTGCGTTGAGGGGAGATTTAGGGCATGATGGAGACTTCAAAGTCTGTAAGAGCTGTAGCACTAGTTGGGGTCAGGGGTGAGGTGAAATTCCTGGACGTAACAGTGATGATTGAGGTTGATTGTTGGGCACGACTAGGGTCTTTAAGGCCTCATCATGCTATAGGGGCTTCTTTCCAAGGTTCAACCTGCTAAAATTCATCATATACACTATCCCAAGCTTAGATAATCAAGTATAATTCAATTTAGCCCAATTCACAACAAGAAAATCAATAGAAAAACCTAAATTGCATAAGAAAAATCTTGAAGTTTTCATTAAAAATTCAACATGTAAAATGCACAAAACTTCTAAAAATCTGATGAAAACTTTCTTCATGCCTTATTTTGTTTTTCCCATACTTTATTTTTTTTTTCATACTTAAAAACTGAATTCTCACCTCTTTAAAATTATTTACAAACATAACACACTTGCAATTTTAACAGAAAAACAACGTTGAATAGCAAAGAGAAAAAGAAAACAAAAAGAGCACAACTCAACAAAGTTAAACATGGGTTGCCTCCCATGAAGCGCTTTACTTACTATCAATAGCTTGACTTATTAAAAGCCAAACAATTCTCATCCATCAGGGTCTTAAACAAATGTGTCCCAAGGACATGTTTTTATAGCAAACAAAGGGAATTTCCTTCTCATCCTTACTCTATTCCTTTTAAGCTCAATTCCCTTTGATATAAGAAATTTTTTATGGGGAGAGGGGTATTGGGAGATTGGTGCCATTTCAAACTCAATGATATATCCAATAATTTTGGGGCACAACTCATGAGTTTCATCATTTCCCAAACAATTAAACATTTCAATGAATGCAGAACAACCAATTTTTGCATCATCCAGTTTTTGCTCATCCTCCATTCCTTCAGTAGTAAATTGAATCTCCTCATTTATCAACTCAAATGAAACCTCCTCCATAACTTAACCTTGCTTATCAAAATTTTCATACACAGGATGTTCAAAAATAGTTGTTTCATCAATCACATCATTAATATCCTCCATCATATCACATTCAACATGTTCAAAATCATGCATATGATTTACTTCATTGAAAAGCTCTTGCGATGATGATGCATTTGAAATAGATTTTTTTATGCATGAGCTAAGGTTTCTATGTTCTCATCAACATTTTTTTCATTACAAAATAGGGGAGGCAATTGAATGCATGCAGGAATATCATAAAAACATGGATTGGCACACAAGTAGTACCACTCTTGTTTAACACAGTTCCAGCACACATTATTTACTTCATTTTCAGGTTCATTAATTTGCTAAGAATTAATAAGAACACTTCAATAGTGATCTTTAGGAATCCATAAGCCAAAATCCATGAGATTGGAATGGCTTCTGTAAGTTTAGCTGAATGAGAAAAATTCACCACAAAATCAAGCAAAAACCAAACAAAAGAAAAGAAATTGCTAGATTAATAGTATTAAGCTTTCAAGTATCACTAATCAATCCCCGGAAATGGTGCCAAAAACTTAGTGGAGAAGTGTCAAACCGAGTTTTAAATTTATAAATTCTTTTCTAAATCATTGTCTAACTATGGTTTCTACAAAGGCAAGCGCACCTACCGAATGTAGTATAGTTGAAGATTTAGGTCATATTCCAAGGAAAGCTGGTGAGTACTTCTACTTCCTTTTTTCCTATTATCTAGCCTAAATAAAATAGAGAAAATCTATCAACTAAGAACTAATCTAATCCTAATCTAACAAACATTAGCAAACAACATTAGATTTCACAGCAAGCAAACAAGAAATAAGATATATCGATTCATAAAGTTGCTTGGTCATGCTTCACCTTAAATCTATTCATGTAACTTAAGAATTTCTCAAAAGAAGTTGTGTTGATTATTGAACCGTCAGATTCACAAATGTTAATTTAAGCTTCTCTTAAGGTCAGAAAGTCTAGATCTAGACTAGACTACCGGAATCTCTTCACAAGTGATCATTGGCTTAGATCTGTATAAAGAACAAGAATCCTTTATTTTTAAAACCAATTCAATGAATTTCAAAGCAAGCAATAGAAGGTTTTCACCCGTGTTCTTTCATGGTATTTAGGATCAACTTCATCAATAGCCTAAATCTATTCATTAAAATGACCTCTCAGCCTATTTTAACGAAATCAAATGAACCTGTATCGTGCACTATACAGGTTTAAGATATATTAAGCTCAAACTATTGAATTTAATAAATCAATCACATATTCAAAATAGGCACATCAGAGCTACATAAAATTTACCCAAGGATCCATAAACCCAAGCAAAATCAACTACTCCTCCATGAATATGATAATAAAAAGTAACAAGTCAGAGAAATAGCAAAGACCTATAGTGAAATAAAGCTATAAAGAACAAATATCCTTGATGAATTGAAGCGTTTAAGCACAAAACTATTGTGAAACCCTAAGAATTCGCTAAGTTCTTTCTTTAAAAAGGAATATTTGTTATTCTCTTAGGGTTTAGAGGAATATGCTCTAAAACCCTACTATTCTACTATTCTATTGCTAGCCGTGTATATTACACTTCTTGTTAGGGGTGGGTACGCTACGATTCGATTCAGTTCGGTTCGGCCTCTAAACCTAAATTACGATTCGATTATTTTTACAAAATTAAACCTATCCATATGGCTCCGTTTGCTAATTTTTTTATCATAAAAACGAAGTTCGTTATGGTTCGATATACGATTTGAACCATATATTGAATGACATTTTCTTTTTTTTTTCATTTAAAAAAAAAAACTATGAATTATTTTCTTACCTTTCAAAGCCCAATAGCAAATTGACAAGTTGATTTATTAATTTATCAAAATCATTAACAACACATTTGTCAATTTATGGAAATCAACATTCAACTATAATGACCTAAAATTTTTCACATCATTAGTATACGTTATTAAAATGAGAATAACTAAACACAAGAATAAATTGATGGTGTAGTCATTTTTTAAGACTCAAAAACTAGTTAAGTTCCATTACAAATATATATGTGTGTGTGTGTGTGTGTGGTGTGTAAGGGAATGAGTAAGATTGGATTTCTTTCACCAATGAAAGAGATAACCAATATAATGTTTCTACTTTCTAACACCCGTTAAACTACAACTATTTTTTAACCATTGAAACTCTAAAAGTATTAATTATAAATATAAAAAATTAAAAATTTTACCCAAAAACACAATTAACTATGAAAATAAAAATAACATTAAGAGGATTTTTTCCGCAAACCGAATTTTCCACTACTGAACCAAACAGTGAACCAAATTATTTAAAAAAACAACTGAAAATTCGGTTTGGTTCAATTCGGTTCGGGTCGGTTCGCGGTTCAATTGGTTTTTTTGCCTACCCCTACTTTGTACATGCTTTATAAATGAAAACAAGCTGGGTATTTTTAGTGTCCCAATTCCATCCCTCCATGTTCTGCCTAGGCTATGCTAAAGGGAGGGTTGAAAAATAAAAGGCCTTCTTTTCGTGCGCAGACCGGCCTAAACTTGCTTTATTTGCTTCCATTTCTCTTAAATCATCATGATGAGCTCTTGAAAGCCTAAAATAAATAATTAACAAAACAAATGTCCTTTTCTTGATCAAATCATAAAAATTACATAATAAATACGTCTAAATAAAAACAAAAAATAAAGGTCTATTGACACTTATCATAAGGCTACTTAATTGATTTTTAAAAGCTTAAACTATCTGTGTGCTTTTCAATCTAGTCATTTCGAGAACTTTATAGTCTTTAATGAAGCTTCAATTGATGTTTGTAACTTGACGATTTTTCCTTATGCTTTATCTAAAATTAAAAATTTAAATGATCATGCACTTAGGGTTGAAATAGGCAGGGGTTAGTCCCTTAGATGAGGAATTTTGAACCTCTCTACCAATTTTAAATAAGCCATGAATCTTAAAAAAAAAGGCGAAAAGATAGGATAAAAAAACCCCTCCAGAGGAAAAAGTAAAGAAGAAGGTAACAACCTTCCCTTCTACAGCTTTAAAGTATATAAATAATTAGTGAAAATGAAATGAAAGCACAAATAAAGAAAGAAAGTCAGGAGATAAATTGATGTGTATGCCTTCATTTTTTAGTATGATGCTTAGAGAGAAGATTAAAGGACCGTATACCTATATGTATAAGGGGATAAGGTTGATGAGTTCCTCTTACTTTGTTTGGTCTTTTGAATAATTTTTGCTATAAAATTCTTAATTAAACATTAAGGGTAAAAACTAATCTACTTATATAAGTCTAGTGATTTGAACAAAAGTAACTTCAGTATAGTTCAGTGAGATTGATTGAATATTTAAAGTGTTGAGTTTAATAGGTGAATTAAGCTTGATTGATTTGGTCAAATTTCCATTCATGATTTATTTTCCTATTTAAAAAAGCTTTGCATGGTTGTGCTGAATTGATGTTTTGCTTGAGGAGAAGCAAATGCTTAAGTGTGGGGGATTTTGATAATTCTATTATACTTTATTCCATTCATAGGAATTTAGGTTTGATATGATCTATTTTTAGATAAATTCCTGTGAATTGTGTGCTTTTATTGTTTAAATGTTTTTTTTCCAGCTTCTAAGATCAAGAAAAGAAGAAACAAAATGTTTAAGATTAGATTTGGAGCAAAACAATATGAATGAGTAAAGATAGGCTCTACTGTGGCTACCAATGACCCCAAATGATGGCAAAAAACAAGGCAAAATTCTCAATTGTGCCCAAAACTGCACCTTCAATCAAAGCTATGGTTTGCAATGACACAACTGTGCCTACACGAACTCTAGATCATGCCTACAACCGTGCCCTTGATATCACCTACAATTAACTTGAAGACTTTCGTACCTAAGATGCAAAGCACAAGATTAATAATGCCTTAAAGTTGAGCCTGTGATTATACCTATTGTTATGACTCGAAGGATACCCTATATATGGCAGTCTACCGTACATAATGTTAAAGCCTATTAATGGCTACTTTAGTCACGCAAAGGCTTCTGTATTATACACAAAGTGTACATCACAACAAAGGGAACGCATTAAAGTGGCATAGTTTATGGTGATAACAATTAAGTAGCAAGATAAGAGAAATACATATATTTAAACATAAATAAAGTTAATTACAAATCTTAGGGGCATACTCCCGCTAATGTCCTCAAATGGATTAGAATATATTAGTGTTTCCTAGTAATTTCCAAAACAATAACATATCACATAGTGCTCATCAAGAATTTTTCAAAACAAAACTTAATCCTATGGTCCTAACTCGTCCATCGAAGCTCAAAAGTCCACAAGTGATTTCCTTAATGTTTTATTCCTCGAGTGGATTCTCAAGTATTCTTGTTTTATCAAAGATTTATGGGGTGTAAGCTTACAATATGCTTAATGAGATAATTCTCTTTAATTGTATTGACATTCAAAACTAAAAACAAGTTTATTTATTTCAAGCATATGCTATGTATGCTATACAACAACCATATGATACAAGCAAGTATGTATAGTATCCGAAAACCATACATAGAATGGATATACGTCCTTTGTGTTAAGAGTTAGGGAATTTGATCTAAAGATCTCCGTGATCTTCACTGCTAGTCCCCGAGCATTTTATTTATAGCGATCGATCGGTGCGGATCATCCTTAGGTTGTATTCCTTATACGTCTTAGTTCCTTTATGATGAGATTGGCCACTCAAGCCCTTCTAATTCTTTCACATAGGAGTAGTAGTCTTTGAGATATAACACAAAGGATGCAATGCATGCCCATTTTATTTATATAAAGCCAATTATTATTAAGGTATGCTTATAGATGATCAAACAAGTATCATACACATATAAGCAGCCCTTAATATTGATAATGCACTTAACCAATCATTTATCCGTTTCGATATGCTCAGAATACTTTGTCACTCATTCATAGAAATACACACACATATACCCATAACCCCATACATGTTTATTTTGTCGTACACCTACAATTCTAATGCAACTATTGACAAGCACAAGCAAGACAATGAAATCATGAGAGAAAATTCACTCGTCCAAAACAAAATCTTCAATTGAAGTGATCCTCAAAAAACGTAGCCTTAGGTTCCTTGTTACTTGAACAACAAAAACCTGAAATGAGCGTTTCGGAGCAACCTCATCTAAACTTCTACTTTTAAGAATTCGATTTGTGCTATGTTTCCCTGTTATGAAAGTTCTAATTTAAAATAGTCATAACTTACTCATTTTAACTTCGATTTTCGTGTGTAAGTAATCGATTTCTACCTAATTCAAATGCTCTATTCATTTCCAAGGTTATTTTAAGTATTTGATGTCATTTGAGCCTTAGAAAAGTACTGTACAGAACATGTACAGTAGGTTTTAGATCTTGTTTCTTTTATATTTTCAACATTTTATCTCATTTGGACATCCTAAGATGAGAATAAAAGATGTTTATCTTAAGAAATCATACAGTAGTGATGATAACTCATATTACATGCATGATTATAGTGATACTGTCTCAAAATAGGAATTTGTAAAATACTCTTTTATGGAAAGTGGTAATGTTAAGTTTTATGAAAAATTACTTTTAAACTTATAATAAAATTCTTCACCTTAAATTTTGTGAATATGAGACTTAAAAAAAATCACAGTTTAATATGTATTTGGAAACCTTGAAGGTCTTATATTTATGTCAAAAAATTCATTTAGCAATTTATTTTACAAGACGTTTTTTAAATAAACTTTTAATTCTTAAATTTTTGTAAATGTGGAACTCAACTAAAGAAAATCATGGTTTATATTTATTTTGAATCCATGATTATTTTAATTTCATATTAAACTTCTTTTAACTAATCATTTTTCAAAATATGAATTTCCATGTGCTTGTGGAGGAAAATTATTCTAAGTTATATTATCTTTAAAATGTTTTAAGTTTTGGTATATGAGAAAAATTAAGTAAATGACTAGTTCTAAATTTTCTTTGATGAAAATTGTTCTTATTTGTTTTTAAGAAAAGAATTTTAAGTTGTAAGATTTTCTAGATTCATGTTTTCCATCTCGGCATTTTAAGAATTTAAGAGGATGATCTTATTTTAAAATTCCCTCTTTGATAAAAAGTTTCTCATGTTTTGAAAGCAAGTTTTAAGTTAATATCTTATTCTAAATTTTTATTCTTGAGGGCAAGATTTCTCATACACTGAAAATAAGATTTTTGGAAAATATTTTGCATAACAAAGAATTATGAACATTCACATTCACATGTTTTAGAAAATTTTATTTTAGTATGGCAACAACATCATCTATGATCATAATATATGCATGAGCTTTAAAATAGCATTCATAAAATAAAATTAATAGCATGGACTCATGCCAAAAATAAAAAAAATTAGAAATAGAAAGAACATAAACGTATTAAAACAAAAGCATGAGAGTCTTAGCTTGTTATCAAGACTCCCCAGGACTTGAAATATTCTAGTCATCATGTAAACAAAATAGAGTAAGCGTAATAAAATATGGATGTCTCAGACTTTATCAAGGCTTCCTGAGACTTGAAATATATCTAGTCTCATAAATAAAAATTCAAGATAGATAATAAAAGTATGGGAGTCTTAGATTATATTTAAGACTCCCCAGGACTTAGAAATAGGTAAGTCCTCTTTTATTTTAACTTGAAAATGAACAAGTTTGAGACTTTGATTAAAGACAAGTCTCAATATCATGAAATAAATTAGTACATGGAATAAATAAAGTGTATGAATAAAAAGAGTTAGATTAGTGAGCATTTAGGCTGTAAAAATTATAGTTACTACATATACATATTATTACATAGAAAGTTAGATTAGTTATAAAACATGAACATGAACATGACATGAATAATATGTTGTCTTTGTATTTTCATTCCCTAACATATGCATCATGAGGAATTTTTTTTTTAATGGAATATATTAAGACACACACATGTTCACATTATACATCAATATGGATGAAGAGAATGTTTGGTGTTTTTACCTAAAACAAGATATGGAGTTTCTTTTGTGTGTGGTGAAAGAGGAGAGGGAAGTTTGAGAGGAATTTTAGAGAGAAAAGTTTGAGGAGAAAAATTGGTAGAGTTTTATGGTTGGCTTGAGTTGTATAAGACACCTTTTAAAAAAACAACTCAAGGTGGGAGCTTTCAAAATTTGTAAAACTAATTGGTTCGTCCAACTTTTGATAGCAACTACCAACAACTAGGCAAGCGCATCTATCGAAATAGTATAGAAAGAATTAAGTCGAATCCCAAGAGATCAGTGGCAACTACCTTACTTGCATTTCATTTATTATCTAGCCAAAGAAAATCAGTAGAACATAAGCTAGACTAGGTTAATGAATATTCACAAATGCTTTCAGGCAAAATTGAGGATAGGTTTGTAACAATGCAAGACAATAGCCAAGGATTTGCTTCACTAATTCCTTATCATGTGATTTCAAATCAAAACTTCGAGAGAGTTGTTGTTGGTATATCTGCACTGTCAGATTCACTAAGGTAAGTTAAAGCCTCTCTCAAGGTCAGTAACTTTAGATCTAGACCAGACCATCAGAATCTCTTCTCAGGCTATCAATGGTCTAGACCCACATAAAGCTTAAGAATCTTTTGTTTTAAAACCAACTTAGTGAATTTTAAAAACAAATGATAAAAAGTCTCATAACCCCTCTCTCAAAGTGATTATGACCATTTCCATTAGTAGCTACAGATCTATTCAAAAGAATAACATCTTAGCCTATTCAATTGAAATCAAACATGGGTCTAATAGGTGCACTACACAATTAGACTCATGAAAATAAATTGAAGCTAATAATCACAAATACCCAGTCAATTCACTTGAAAGCACATTTGCATTCACATGAATCGGGATTTAGATTTACGAACCCTAAGCTATAAGAGATTATTTCTCCATAGGTTTAAGCATTAAACATAATTTCTGAAGAAATAAAATTTGGGACAAAGAATATTTTAATTACGATCAAGTCTTACAAAAATTATAAATAATGGGTTAAATTGATTTTACCCAGAAAACACGAGTTTTCTATAGTAGGAAGAAACTCATTCTTTTGCCTTAGAATTCTCTCTCCCTATAGTAGGTTAAGGAAATTTGTCACATAAAATTCTGTGCACTATACACCTTTTTTACATCTTCTCTTAACGCGTGCCTCAGCATGTTTATTTATAGGCTCAGAGCATGGAAATCATGAAGATTTTATTACTAACGTGATAGATTTTTTATAACAGAATGCATTTTCCTTATCCACGTGCGCGTCTATATCGCTACTCAAGCAATCACTCATCAACTTGAACTGATAAAACGGTGTTGTTTCTGTCTATTCTTCCATCTAGGCTTGAATCGAGAGCTTCGAAGGTTTAAGACTTTGAGGCACGACTCAACTAAAGCAGAGTTCTGGTCTTCATTTAGTCTTCGTTGCAGGTCAAGATTAGGCCTCGACTTTGTGGCGCGAGAGAGACTTCTCTTCAAATCTAGGGTGTGATCATCTTAGAACATATGTCGAGGGTGATGTCTAAGGCTGTCACGCCCCAAAGGGTACCCAAAATATGACAGTCCACTACACTCGATATTTAAACTTAAGTTTGACAACCTTAGTCATCCCATAAGTTTACATATCGGGTGTAAGGTGTGCTTGCACAACTTTTAGGATCACACTTTGAATCAAATAGTCTAAAAGAAGGCATACATTAGCATTAAGAATAGAAATCACAACGATATAAATAAATTAAGTCTTTACAAAAGTCAAGGGGCTATACCCCCACCAAAATAATAATGGAAGTCCGTCCATTCTAAATTCACATTTACAAATACTAAGGTTTATATCGAGCAGATTTTCCTAGAAGTCCACGCCTCTAACTAGGTCCCAACTTCTTCAAAAGCTCCTTCATCCAAAAGATAACCTTGTGAAATGTGTTCTCTCGGAACAACCAAAAATAGGAACACCACAACAAACTATCGGGGTGTAAGCTACAAGCTTAGTGAGATCAATTTCCAAATATTCAATACTCAACAATAGTATATATCAGACAAGTCATTAGCAATCATATGAATGCACAAGCATATGAGCATACAATACATAAGACCATATGGAAATCTTATGTTGAATGGATTTACGCCCTCCATTTGAGGTTAGGTGTTTTAGGCCCATACGACCATCATTTAAATATTTTCATTTCTTATTATGGTTGATACAGGTGCCCACCCACCACTTTTTAATATTTTTACTATGGTTGACACAGGTGCTCACCCACGCACATTTTAATTCCAGCCCATCCGCCAACAACCGAGTTTACCGGCCCCTCATTGCCTGAATTACTATGCCTTCTTCCCACAAAGGTATAGTAACTCATGCCATGTGACTCACTACGTGATATGCATGTACAGTTTATTCATATAATCGTGGCATATTAATTAGGCAGATTAAGCGTGATCATAAAGAATTTCAAACAATCCAAGTCTAATACTAGCTCATACAATGATTTATCAACAAGTCTCGTCTCGATATGCTTATCATTCATTCAACCAAGATTATGTCACACTCAACGTAATTTTATCTTTTCCTAATTCTAATGCCACTACGATTACAAGCACATACATGAGCACAACTATTTAAGAAATGAACTCACTCAGCCATGGAGAGAAATCCACTAGTCGTAACAGTCCTCGGGAGTGGAAATCCGTCCTCCAATTCACCTAAGTACAAGGAATACCCGAAATGAGTATGTCTCATAAGGTTCTAATAACTTAACAATTCTAACTACTAAGTTAGTCAATTTCCGCATAAGATAAAGTCCTAACTTTAAATGACCATATCTAACTCATTTTAACTCGGAATTGAGCGTATAATATATCGATTGCTATCTACTTCGAAAGATCTATCTATTCCTAATATTATTTTCAAGTTGAGAAAATATTTAGGTCACGAAATAGAGGCATCAGTTTTGGTCATTCAAAAACGTCAATTCCAAAAAATGGTTTTTTGTGGATGTTTGTGATGTTTCTAGCATAGAGTTCAACTACACATGCAATATCAATGATTTCCTATCATGAATGATATGAAATGAACTTGATGCTTGCATGCTTTTGATATTATTTTCAAAAAGGAAAATTAAGAAACTTCCTAGTTGCATAACTCCATGATTATACACTTCCAAGAAAACTAGTTTCCTAACTTAGACTATCTCATTTGTTTTGAAGTTATTTCCTTAAGAAAATCAATTTGTCCTTATCTAAATTGAGTCTTCATTATACCTATTACCCAAGCCTTCATTTCTACATAAAAACTTACATTTTACACTTAGCAAATATGTTTTCAAATATGATTCATCCAAAAATCCGAATTTCTTGAAATTAAATTTTTGAATGATTCTTTTGGGAAAAACTTGTTTAATGCATAAAAATTAACACTTTAAAATACCTATTACTTAAGAACTCCATTCTATACATAAAACTTCTATTTTGAGCTTAGATGATAAGTGTTCTTATGAGCTACATTCAAAATTACGAATTTCATATGTTGACTACTAACTCAAAATTTTTCCATCTAATTTCCACTTCTTATTTTATACATTAGTCTCATCAAAACTCATTTTAACTTATAAAAATCACTACTTAATGATGCCTATTACCTATATCCTTCATTTTTCACATAAAACATGAGTTTTAAAGTTGATAAAGGGTTTTCAAAATAGGCCTTTGAAACCATACGAATTTGTCTTTGAATATTTCAAACAAAAACTTGTTCTTTACAAGTTCCTGGCTTTATTCACCTAAAGATCTACTAAATACCACATCTATATATCTAGAATAAAGCCTTCATGAGTATGAATGCATGAAAACATAAATCATCCCCAAGATCATACATGTTAAGCATGGTATAAGCATCTAAAAGCTAGATCTACTACTTATGATGCATGATATGAAGTTTAAAAGCATAAACATGAAATTTTATGCTAGATCTCTACTTTACTCCACTTCTACATGCATGAACATGAAATATTCTCAACAAAAACTTGATTAAACACAAGATCTACTCTTGTGATGGCTTGATATTCATGTAGTAGCATTTTCTTGTCCCTAGCAAGTGCTCATGGGGACTTTGAGTGAAAATACTCATGAATAATCTTGCCATTACAAGATTAAATGATAGTAAGACTTAGGAATCATCACCTAAGGCTTGAAATAGATGAGAAATGGAGAAGAAAAATGAAGCTTTTGTGTGTGTGTGTGTGTGTGTGGTGAAGAAGTCACGGCAAGAAGGGGAAAAGTGGAGAGAGTTTGAGAGCTTTGAAACAAATGAAATGAAATGAAAAATGAAGAGAGAGAAAAGAAAAGGATTATTTATATTAGGTGAATTAGGGTTTGTTTGTATTATAAAAGGAGATAAAATGAACAAATTAGGGGGGAAATTTTAGGGATGTGCGCCGACCACTATTGAGTGAAAGGAGGGAGTGTTTGATTTTATTTGAAATTTTAAATTGTGTAATAAATTGTATTAAATGTAATAATTTGTTAAGAGATAAAATTTTTTGGAAAAGAAAATATAATTGAGTAGTTGTAAGGATGTAAGACTAGGGTATGGGTGTGTGTGTAATAGGTTGTACTTGTAAATAGTAATAAATAGTAGATAGGACATCTACTTTACCGGTAGTAACAAAAATATGGAAAAAAAGGCTATAACTGTAATTTTTATAACCCGAAAAATTATAAAATATATATTTTTGAAATCCTTATAAAATTCCGGTTCTAACAAGTATTTTGGAATATTTTTCTGAGTTTCTAGTTCCGGGGCTCGCTTTTCCGTAATGGAGCTCGGGAAAACCCGGAATAGAAAAATTTTCAAAATCAAAACTTTGTATGGTTTGAAATATGCTATAAAACAATAATTCACATTAAATTATTCTATAGAGGTTCTTTTATATAGGAATCGAAGAAAAGGCGGAATTAGGTTTCCTAGGTTGCTTGTACTAATCCTATTTAGGGTTTTGATTTCCGATTTACGGAGTTTACTCGGTTACTAAGAAACCGGGGTTTACAAAGGCTAAATTTACGGCGCGACAAACTAATTTTTCCTTATGTAAGCCCCCAAGTTTTTGGAATCGGTTTAGCCTAAAACCCTAATCTAGAAGTCAATTGGAACTCCAAAATCAACAAAACCCTAGTTAGACGTAATAGCTTAAGTCCGGCAATCCTGAGTAAGCAACTCGGAGAAAGTAAGTAAGAGTTTAGAATATAGAATAGTGCGTAATTACCTTAAGAAGCTTAAAAAGATCATATTAGTAAAACCACAAAATGTCTTGAACCCGATCGAACACAGTTCTTGAAAAACGTGTCCCGAGGATCGGAATAGTAAAAATATTCCGAATATACATTTAAACTCGTAAAAATATAAGGTTTTCAAAAATATCGGTTTTATAATTTTTCAACAAGTAAAAATAACAGATATCGCAATTATACGCGTATTTTTTTACTACCGGACTTTATTAGTCATATCTACTTTACATTACACTATTCATACTATTCTACACTATTCTTTATCTCTACTTTTTCTTACACCTACTCTTACAAACACCATAACCTATAACCTTTACTTTTTACCTTTCCCATAACTTTATTTCATATCAACCTCTTATTACTTCATTTAATCAACAAAAATACAAAACAAAACACTCTCTCTCTCCCTCCTACATTATGGTCCCCCCCCCCCCCCCCCCCCACCTCTCTCTTCTCTCTTTCTCAATTTTGTTTCAATTTTCTTTATTTAAATCACTCAAAAACCACTCCACATTTTCCTATAAATACCCCCTCCTCTTTCACTTCTTTCACACATTTACTACTTACAAATTCTCTACAAAAACTCTCTCAAATTCTCCTCTCAAAACTCTCTCCAAATATCCTTCCAAAACTCTCTCAAAGTAATCACAAAACCACTTCTACCTACAACAAAACCCGTAACCACATAACACTACCAAAACCTTCTTTAGGTAAACTTTTCCTATTATTTTCTTCTCCTCATGTCATATAATTTTACATGTCTATAGTGTGAGTTTCCAAAGACTAAGTGTTTGGAAGCTACACTTGTTCATGTATTGTTCTTGTTCATGGAACTCCATTTTATTTTTATATTGTTCTATTTTGTTCCTACTATTATTATTATATCTAAGTACTATTATCTATATATATAAATATTCTTTAGAGCATAAGCTCACTTGCAATTTTTTATTTTCATGCAATATATTTATTTATTTTATTTCATTGCAATTTATTTATTCCTTGTTATTTTAAGACTAGTCTTGTCTTAGACTTGTCCTCATCAAGTCAAAACAAATTTTTCTTTCTTTCATTTTATTTTTCTTTTGGGACCAGTCTACTTCTTAGTCCGGGAGCCTTGAAGAAGCTAAGACTCCAATACTTAACTTTATTTATTATTTATGTTATTTTGCTGCTATTATCTCACATAAACCATGTTCATTTAAGATTGTTGTCCAAATTTTTCAAGCTCTAAAAATATTGATAAAAAGGAGGATTTTATCACTTAGGAATAGTTATATAATAAAATTATGGTTTAACAAAAAATAAAAGTTATTCCTTTCCGAGTTTAAGAAGAACTCACTACAATTTTTTAAACTATTTTTGTTTTGAAAAGCCTTTCTATGACACTTTGTTATTCAAAGAGAAAAATGATTTTTAATAAAGAAATGACTTTTATAAAGAACCTAACATAACGAAAACCTTTAGTGCAAGAAGTAAGAATTTTTGAATTTAGATCTTTTCAAATAAATTGTTAAAGAAAAGATTTTATAGACATAAATGGGGAAAAAGTAACACTTAGAGAAGAAGAAGAAAAATTCTTTTCGAAAGTCATAACAAGTCAATTATAAAGCAATTCTTGAAAATAAAGGAATCAAAAATTAAATATTCATTTTCAAAATAATTTCCAAAATGAATTTCTTGTAAATTATAATTTTATAAACTCCTAATTTGACATTGTTTTACTTAAGAAACATAATGGACAACAAACACTTGAGCATAAATAAATATGAGCTAAGTAGCTATAAAAAGAGAATTTTCAACTATATAATAACTAAGTATTTATCAAACAAATTTTGAATGATTTAATATTTGAACCAAAATTATTTTTGAGTTGGAAAATTCGTGGTGAATTTTGTCGCCATGTTTTGGAGCCTATATGATCTTTTTTGTTAAAAATAGTTTTAGAAATGGGTAGATCTTTTCGAGTAGGTAGAAATCGATATATTATATGCGCAATTCCGAATTAAAATGACCAAGTTATGGCCATTTTAAATTGGAATTTCTTTATACGAACTTTAACGTTCTCATGATAATTGTTTTGTCAAAATTCAAGAAAATCATCAAGAAATACTTATCTTAGGTATTTTCTTTGGTTAGTGATTCCGAGGAAGAATACCTATATCCCGAAGACTATTTCGATTAAGTGGAGTGTGTGAGCGACTCATCCGCTAGAGAAATCGTCGTCATGGCATTGTGAGTTTATTTCCTTAATATGCTTTACTTGTTTGTGTTTATAATTTAGTTGCTTTAGAATTAAGAAAAGACAAATGGATATGTTTGTAAATGTAATTCTTTGAAAGAATCCTAAGAATATCAAGGTCGGAATTGATTTAATGTTTGTTTTAATATAACACTTGATTTGTATGAAATTCCTTGATCATCTTAAATCTGGTAATAACAATGTTATGATATCATAAATAAATGGATTCATGCATACCATGAAGTGAGTCACATTGCATTGGGTTATTATCCTTGGGTGAGAAGGATTGTAGCTCGGGTCGAAAGCAACACTTGGCGGAGTGATCGAAAGCGATTGCTTGGCGACAATAAGGAAATGCTTGGCGGAAGATCCGAAAGCAAGGCTCAATTCAAGTAGACTTCATATGCTTGGCGATATTGGTCGAAAGCATAAATCTTTTTAACAAAAACTACTTGTTTTGAGATTATGTATCACCAAACCTCGAATGGAGGGCGTAAATCTATTCAACATATAGTTCCCGGAAAACTATATGCTTTGTTTGCCCACGTGTATGTTGCATTCCATTTGTTTGACTAAACAACTTGTTTGAAATTTTGTTACAAGAAGTTATTTATGGAAATAGTTCTCACTAAGTTTATTAGCTTATACCCTTGTAGATATCTTTTGCAGTTCTCTTATTTGTGGTTGAGGCCACGAGGACCCTACAGTCAGGTATTCTCTTTTTAGATAAGGAATTTCTAGATGAAGTTTAGTATTAAATAAGATGTAGAAATATTCTTGTAATAGATCTATGGTTAGGGAATGCCCTTAAGTTTGTAAGACCATTATTATGAATAAATGAATATTATGAATCCTATTTTCTTAATTTGTTATTATTTCTCCTTAAGCTTCATAATTCCATATATGATCCTCTAAATTTGTGAGAGCACGCCTTACACTTAATGTCAAAGCTTAAGGGAATGACTAAGGTCATCATACTTAAGCTTTCATATTGAATGTGGCGGACTGTTACGTTTAGGGTACCTCTTGGGGCGTGACACCTTATTTTGCCTTGATATTTTGGCTTAATCAGTGCTTTTGTAGGACTTGACTAATTCTGTCTTCAAGTATTGTTGCTGTTTTGCTCCAAATCTGATTTTAAACACTTCAGACCTTTTTTTGTTTTTTATTCAAGGAGCTGAAAAATAACAATCAAACATTAAAAGAACCAAATTCATAACAATTCATCAAAAAATACATCAATTTAGAGCTAAATTTCTATGAATAGAAAAGAGTAAAATACACTTATCATTTTGTTATGGGAACTGCAAAGTGTGTTAAAAGTGAAGGAGAGAAGGGGTATTTATAGAGGAAAATTAGAGGGGATTAAAGTATGGAAAATAAATAAAAAAAAGAAATGAAAATGAGAGAAAAATGGGGAGGGGTAGCAGCTGTAAGCTATACGTGAGAGATAGAGAGAGAGAGAGATAAAGTAAAGAAAAAGTTATATAAAAAGTAAGGCATAAAATATAATAGATTAGATGTATGGAAGGGAAGTTATGTGGTGTAAGAGTTGTAAGAATGGTGTAAGAAAAAGAAGAGTAAGATGAATAGTAGTAAATAGTAAAAGAATAGTAAATAAGATAAATAAATTATCGATAGAGATAAAAATACACGTAAATAAGCTATAACTATTGTTTTTATAAGTCGTAAAAATTGCATATGATATTTTTATTAATTCTTATTATATTACTAGTCTAGATTGTTTGTTAGAATATTTTTCCTAGTTTTACATGTCAATACTCTAATTTGAAAATTGATCTCGTTCGGGTCTAAAACTCGCCAAATTTGATCATTTTAGGTTATATGACATATTTTCGAATCATAAATTATGGTTATTTCATTTTTATTGTTTTAGGGTTTCAGGGATGGTCTTGCCAGATTTAGGGTCTCTAGAATTTATTGTTGACCTAGGTTGGCGTTTAGGGTTCTAGTTTGAATTCCAGTTTAAAGATTTATTCGTAAGATTATAAAATCCAGGGGTTTATATTTACACTATATATTCTACCCATAATTTTAGTTTACTCTATTTTTATTCAATATTTTATAGTTTTAGGGATTGTCCAATCGAGCTAGGCTTTTTAAGGTTAAACGTTGACTTTTTTTTACTTTTAGGTTTTAGTTTTAATTTCGAATCTAAGATTCACTTATAAAGATACCAAAGAATATAGGGGTTTTCAATTTTATCATTAATTGTATTGTTATCTGGTGAGGTCATATCGGTTTTCATGCCAACGACTAAGTACGAAAATAGCTTGGCTTAACTGATGAAATTTGACTTGATAAAATTAATACCAGTTTATAAGAAATTATTTCATATTATTTTATTATTAACTATTATTTGGATATACAATCTCAATTTACATGTTAGAGATCATATAGACGAATTGTTTAGCGTAGGGATTCCAAGTGGAACGATTATAGGATTTTCATTTTGTTTTCAAAGGTACTCTTTTTCTTAAGGTTTGGTAATTAAGGTTTTCTAATCCCATCACACATATTAGACATTTAAGGCTATTAGGTTTTTATTTGATTTCGTCTAGGGTTTCTAGAGTTTGGTTTTGAATTGGCTTGATTTTTGGGTTCTAATTTTGATATTAGCTCTAAAGTTCTCATCTGAGAGTATAAAAAAATTTAGGGGCTTATACCCACGGTTGAAGTTGAGCCTAAAATCACAATTTTCATGAAAAAATCATAGCTTAGATCATGACCAACTTTCAAGACCTCGATTAGACCCATGCAAAGTGACATGTCTAGGCTGTCATTGTAAACCCCGAAAATTTTTCACATTAGTACCTTACTCTAAAGTAGAATGTATGAACTAGTTAATAAACTTAGATTCCAATAAAAACCTAAGATTAGATCAATGCATGGAATTTGGCTAGATAAGGATTTAGAAATTGAATAAAGAACTTCTTTAACCCTAAATTGATACCAAAAACGAGATTTCGTATCTTGAATGGATAATTCGAGATATGATTAAAAGGAAATCTAAATTTCAAACCCGAAACTTGTTATACAAATAGATTGAATAGAAAAATATAAATATAGAGATTAAATTATTGCTTTTAAACTCAACAATGATTTGAGATTAGAACAATGAGTAGTAATGAGCTTATGTTTGGATTTAAACCCTAAATTCAAGATTCATAGATAGTATTAAAAGCTACTAATAAGATTTCATGATAGGTATAAAAAACTAAATATATATATATATATAATTTAGCCTCTATATCAAGTGCGATATTAAGCAGTTAATCAATTACGCTCATAGACAGGAAACGATAACCTAAAGATAAACCGTTAGGATTATAAATACACAACGAAAACATAAACTGATGTATAACTCAAGATCTAAACTTCAAATAAATAATTGAATTACACTATTGTTCTAAGTAGGATTTCCTTAAGCTATTGGAGCATAAAACAAAAATTGACCTAATGAGTTTGGGAAACCTTAATCGCGGGAGATAAAATTCTACAAATAATTAATCACGTAAATTTAAAACTTAAAGTTGTATTATTTGATAATATAAGTATATTGTAGAATCCTATAAACATATTTTTGTACAAAAACTCTCAAATATTAGCTAATTTGTACTCGTATAACTTAGTATACTATCCTAAAACTACGTTAAATAATTAACTATTATTATATATATATATATTTGGTTGTGTTTTCGGCTACAAGTTGCTGTTTTGGATGGTTGAGATTGGATGGAAGATGAGAGCTGAAATCTTGTTTCAATAATGCACAAATTGTCAACAAAAATCAACCTTATAACCAATCAAAGGTTGCCAAGTCAACTATCATTTATGGCAATGAAAACAAGTGCTAAAACAGCGTTAAATGTGGAGGAAATTCGGATCAAACAACGAAGGAAATGCAACCGTAAGTTTCTCCTTCTTCTTTCTCTCTCTCTCTCTCTCTATATATATATATATATACACCTTTAAGACTCTTAATGAACAAACAAACACTCACAACTCTCTCTCGAAAATTCCAGATTAAAACTACTCCTAATCAATTTCCAAAACAACTTATAAACAGAAATCAAACCGTTCAAATCATCCTAGTTCAAATCAGAAGAAAAACAATACGAAAATACTTGAAAACAAGCTCAAGGTGAGTTGATGTAATTCGAATGGTTTTCTTTTAAATCTAAGGATCAGAACTGACTTCTAATAATCATAGAGACTTAACCAACACAAAAACAAGCTTCGAATTCCATCGGATCGGCTCAACCAAGGTAAAAATCTGAAACCCTAGTTGTACTTTATTAGAATCAAAATTCAAGATTATATGTTTATAGATGTGTTAGGAGTTGTTGTATGTATATATATAAGATTTAGAAACACTTAGGAAGGGTTTAGGAATGTTTTTAACGTGGAAAATTTAAGAAATACGAATTGGTTCATCGAGGAAGATGATGAACAGTGCTAACACTGTCCATAAGCCGGTAGTGTAGACGTCCAAGGCCGACGGCTTACAAGGATAGGCCAGCGGTGTAGAGGCGGCTTACACTAAACAGAAGTTACGTGAAAATTATTTTCACGTTAAAAATGAATGAACGCTGGAGATATGGAATTTTACGCCGGCAGCGTAGAGTCGGCGTACGTTGAAAGCCGACGGCTTTTAAGCCGGTGTAATCGATATGAAATATTATGCAAATTAAAAGAACGCCGGCACCTGGGTTTCAACACCGGCGGCATTGGAGCCGACGTATACCCATATTTTTTCTTCTACGGAAGCTTGTTTTGATATGAACAGAATATATATATATATATATATATATATACAATAAGCATTACTAAACACACACACACACACACACACACACATATTATATATATATATGATAATATAGAATTTATTAAGTAGATAACTAAATACAAACATTTAGAATAAATTTATGTATTATTTGATAAGTCTTAAAATCCTAAAAATTAGAGAAAAATATTAAGTATTAATAAAAATTATAAATAATCAAATATTTGTTTTAGATAGATAAAATAGGTAAGAATGGAAATCGAAATAAGCTAAATTTATGAATAATGTGACTTCTAAAAATAACAAAATAATTACATGAAATAAATTAGGAGAAACACGATGACACTAAGTAATAATAAATAAATAAATATGAGTTTCTATATTGAGTTTGGCATAAAACAACATAAAATTAGTATTAATCACTACAAAACTTGATAAATATCAAGTTTATGACACTAGTCACGTATAGGAATTTAGCTATATAATCTATATTATATTGATGAATACTTTATTCATATTAATAGGTGACTTTGATGCTCTAGAAGATCTTTTGGCCGATTATTACGATTAAGTCACTAAGAGCAGGTGAGTAATTCAATCATATTATACTGTTTGTGCTTGTAAATAGATGAACACATAATATAAAGACAAGCAAATGAGTGTTTTGTTGGAAATATGTTGTGATCTGATTGTATGATTATTAATCTATCATTATAAAAGTGATAATATAATGATTTGATGTTGTGAAGTAATATGGTGATGATTGTGTGTAATGTATGATCACCATGAAATTGAATAAGAACTATTGACTTAATAAAATAATCTGGTCATGCATTACACGTATTGCATTATTGCATATATAAATGGGTGACAGCCTGCTACGTATTAATATTTTAGTTCTATGTTAACGCTTGCTTTTTCTAAAGTGTTAGTTCTTTTAAGGTTTTCTTTGTTCCGTTGGTTCTACGAGAACTAAGTGGTAATGAAGAACGTCGCCCGTAGTATCACTTTGAAATGATTAATACTTAGGGAGTTTCTAAGGAAGGATACAGGAAATGGTCAGTTGAATATATTATATTTAAAGTGATAACCCTAAAACGAGAAATCGTTGATTTTCTTGTAAACTTAGTCTCTCCTGGGCAGGTGGGTCATAAGGTAAATGTTCTTCAACCCTGAAAAAGAGGGCGTAAATATTTTTCCCTATTTGGATTCTAGATCATCCAAGCTTGTATTTGTGCATATGATTAAGTGCTTGCATTACATATGATTTGTTAATAACTTGTTTGATTGTGTAATATGTCTGGTTATTCACTAAGCTGTGGTTTCGCTCCTACTCCAACAGTCTTTTTTAGGTTTACACTTCGCCCTGGTTAGTCACTTCCAAGAACATGGCTTCGGTAAGAGCTTAGGAGCTGGAACTCTATGGTTATACTTGGGAATTTATGGTTATGTTTTCTTAGAATAGAGTAGCTAGTGCTATTGTATCGGTTATGAACTATAAGAAGGTTACATGGTTTGTAATAGTTCTGTGATGCTTATGATTAAAATATGAGTTACTTACCAATTTATTTCTTACATGTGTTTATCATTTCTTATTGAACAACTAAAAGATCCTATTGTTATGAAAACCTGTTACTCTCTTAAGGTAATATAGTGATAGTATTCAAGTGTGACTTGTCTACTTCTACTAAGATACCCTTGGGACGTGACAGTCATGTACACGTTACCCTAATTTAGAGTGCATAAAGATAAGGACAAAGTTTGTTATGAAGAGTTTGCCACATTAGTGAATAAAATCTTCATGATTTATGCCTATGAATAAACGTGCATAGACATGCAATGAGGAGTGTACCATATCTGGCAAAGTACTAACTTTTTAGTAAGAGAATTTTTAGTAAGAGAATTGTTTCTTCTTGATAGTGATTCGAGTTTTTCAGGGTTATTTCATTTTAAACCTGAAGTTTGTTTTTGCAAGACTTATTTGTGCCTAATATGTAATATTCACTTGTATTTTCATATTATTTCTCTTGCATCTATGCTTAATACTTGCATTTATAGAGAAATAATCATCTTAACTTAGAATTTGTGAATCTAAAACCTAATTCATATGATTTTAAAATGTGTTTTAATTGAATATTGACTTAGTATTTGTGTTTAGTAGCTTTAACTTAACTTCGTAGGTCTAAATGCATGGTGCACCTTTTATATCCATGTTTGATTTCAACTAAATAGATCGAGAGATCATTTTTTTGAATAGATTTATGTTACTAATGAAATTGCTCATAATCACCTTGATAGAGGGATGGTGAAACTTTCTGTCACTTGTTTTTAAATTTTTGAAATGGGTTTTTAAACAAAAGATTCTTAAATGTTATGCAGATCTAAATTGCTAATAGCTTGAGAAGAGATTCCGATGATTTGATCCAAATCTAGAGTTTATGACCTTAAGAGAGGTTTTAGCTTTCCTTTGTGAGTTCGACGATGTAAATATACCTAGCGAACAACTCGCTGAGTTTGTTAAGAAATCATATGATAAGGAATTGATGAAGTAAATCCTAAGTTTGTTCTTGCATTTACAAATTTATATTCCAAATTTTATGCTGAAAACATGTATATATCTTTTATGATTAACCCTAGTTTAGCTTTTGTTTTTGCTATGCTTTACTAAAATTATCTTTGGCTAGATAATAGATAAAAAGTGAGTACGACAGATATTGACGATTCCTAAGAAATATAAACCAATACTTTCTATGCTATTTCGGTAAGTGCGCTTGTAAACCCTCGAAGTTTTGGATTCAAATTAAAGCTTAAACCTAATTAGAAGTTAACGGATTTCTAAAGTCAATAAAACCCTAATTTACCGTAACCGCTTAAGTCCGGCATCACCGTTTAAGAAAACCCTAAGAGAGTAAGAAAAGTTTAGTGAGTAGAATAGTTCGTAATTATTTGAGGTAGCCTAAAGAGATCAGTTTAGTAAAACCGAAACTCGTTTTGAGCCCGATCGGACACAGTTCTTAAAAAACGTATCTCGGAGCTTGGAATAGTAAAAATATTCCGAATATACCATTAGACTCTTAAAAATATAAGATTTTAAAAAATATCAATTTCATAATTTTCGGTAACTAAAAATATCAGATATCGC